>OY804595.1:23929031-24136788 GCA_963680895.1 Fragum sueziense | reverse complement strand
ATCGAGATAGAAGAGGAAAATGTTGAGATTCCAACCTTTTCTTTATTTACCTCGACAGTTTCTGAGCAAAACGTTACATCTATCGGGGCTCGAATTTCAACTAGCATATTGGCAATTTGATAGTCAAAATTGAAAATTGCTAGTGATTATTTCTGCAACATGATTTTTTCGCAAGTAAAATAAATGAAGATAAAATAGGGAACGATTTTATCCAGTAAACAGTGACGAAATTTCGGACAAACAAAGAGTATATCGTGGGTGTCGCTATAAAATCGCATAGCTACAGCTTGATTCAAACCGTTGTTACGACATATTGTAACAACGCCGACAGTTTGTTAATACATAACGATTAACCCAGTCTACATGTAGCACAAACTTCATTGATACTAGAGACAGGATTATTTGCGAGTGTATTTCTCTTTTTGTTATTGGTTTCAAAAGCCACTTGCAGAATATTGCAAGTCAAATTTTTAGGGAAAATCTAACCCTGTCTATCCTAGCTTTCTTTATTAACATCGAATAAATATGTCATCTGCATTAGCTTTCAAATTGGAAAAGGATCAAATGTACGATAAAATGCTTCATTGTCTAAGCTTTTCTTACAACCTGTCGCACGTCCTTATAAAATCTCCGAGGACGATTTATAAAGACGCACGACGAATTGTAAGAGAGGCTTAAAACATGTACAAGCAGGTTTAAGGTATGAATCTCTTTCATGGAAAAAGCGCCTTCTTTGTGATTATTTTTGGAATCTGTTTAATTTCCATACGTCACACGCACGTCTGTCGCAAGAGCTCAGTTCTTCTGTCTTGCGTGCTCCTGGCGTTCTGAAAGACGCAGAATGATCGTAGCAAAGAATTCTACGATCTATTCTTTGCTACGTGCAGTCTGCGTCGTGGTTGCGTCCTCCGAATTCGCATGTTGCACGTGCGTGCATCGCACGACTTTACGTAAGTTTAAGACGCAGAATGCACGCGGAAGCACGTACGACCGGCTTCAGTATCTCTTACAACTGGTCGTACGTGCTTCTGCGTCTAAAACGTAGGCATCGTTGTGCGATGCATGCACGTGCAACGTACAATTTTGGTGGACGCAACCACGACGCAGACTGAACGCAGCAGAATCTCCGAAGACATACGATTTATAAAGACGCACGACGGTTGTAAGAGAGGCTAAATGAAGGCTGAACGCCACGTTCAATGCTGGTGGTTTGCCAACCCTTTCCAAAACAAGACCCGGATTTGTCATTCTTAGTATAAAAGACTTGGGAAACAGCGAGACAAAAGGAGAAAAGGTCCAAAACAGCATTTTCTCCTATTGTCTCAATATTTTCTGTGCTAGATTGCACACAAATCTTCAAATCTTCATCAACATCTGATTTGTCGTCTGCAGCAAAAAGCTACGGATAGTGGACCTTGTATATTTGAATCCCTATTCAACCGGTCATCAATGCGACACATTCTTTCGTTGCGACTTGCTTTTGCACTCTCATTTTCAGCGACGTTTATTTTCCAGGATTGAAAAAGTATCTCGTACACTTAATTTGAATGCGATTAAACAATGTTTTAGTGAGGATTAGACGACATGGTGCGACAGAAATGGTTACTTGATAGTTTGGCAGACCCCGAGATCTATTTCCATGTTCTATCTATACCAAACAATTACGAGCAAATGTTTCATTAAATTTTGCATTATTTAAGATAATTTATATGATATTTTATGCTGCAAAAAAATACAAAAATACAAACAATATTGTTGTGTACCTTAGATATATGTCATTTTTAAACGGTTCTGGTGGAAACTGTTCTTATTGCCAATGAAATTAACTTAGATGCGTTATAATTTACTTTAAAACTTCATTTACAACAGTTTTTAAGTGCTATTAAAATACACAAATATTTGTTATTTTCCTTGGTTACGCTCATAAATATTCATGTTTTACTCATGAATATGTAATTTCGAATACAGTTGGTCCACACCGTCTTGTGAGCGATGGCCTCCTAAACATGCATTACGCAGGCCCGTAGGAACGGGGGGCTAGGGGGGAGGGCTAAGCCCCCCCCCCCCCCCCCAATGTTGGCCAAAAATGCCGAATTTTCTTAATTTTACACTGAACATTTTGGGAAAAAAACAAATTAGCCCCCCAATATTTAGGATATGGGCTTAAGCCCCCCCCCCCCCCAATATGAAATTGCTTCCTACGGGCCTGTTACGTACTGGACACTAGTCATACAGTAACGAAGAACTAGTCGTACGGTAACGAAAAACATTTTGGAAACTAGTCGTACAGTTGTTGGAAACAGGGTGGTTGTTTTCAGTAGGCTTTTTTTCAAATATCCGAGCTCCCGTTGCAAAACGGAGAATTGGGTATTCAAAATAGTAGATTAAACGACTCTTCCATCAGTAAAACACTATGTATTGTGTGTCGAAACATATCTTTCGGGAGAAAAATATGTCACAACCACGGCCAAAATGGAACGAAACTCGCTGATTGCGAATGCTAAATCCTGATTTGAAGACAAATGCGCCGTTTCAGGGCGTAACGAAGAACTTAAATGATAGGTATGTTCAGTTCGCCATTTATAATCGCAAACCGCGTTCAAAAGCGATGAATAGAAAAAAAGTTACCTCGATATGAAAAAAACGACTGTTGAATTATTTGATGTGAACTAGTGATATTTGTGCGTACAGTCGGTGGCACTTCCGGTTTGGCTCACTGTACGGTTATACACAGTGATCTAAAATTCACTCGAATATTTTCAAAATATATTACTTTTTTTCAAATTCCGAAAAAACGTTCTGATACAAAATTTTATTTTTTCTATATTTTGTAGATAATTATATGTTCGTTTGATATTGCTATAAAAAACATATGGTCATCGTGCTACTTTTTTTGAAAAATCGCAAAATTCTAGACCACACTGCATTGACAAAACCGGGAAAAATCAATTCAGAGGGGAGTTTATTCCATATAAATTTTATCCATTGATTTTTTTTTCTATTTAAATAGAAATTGTTTAACACGAAATGGCATATCAATTTATCAATAGCTATTTTTTAACCTTAAGCCCGCAATTGATTAAAATTTGCAAAATTGCGGTTATTCTCCAAGTGTCCTAGTAACCGGACAGCACTAATTACCGACAGTATTTCATGTTGTCCTTGTGTCACCTTAATATTCCGTTCCCCCAAAAGGGATTATTGACTATTATGATTTATAAAAGATGGATAAAAAATCTACTAAATGAAAATGCTTGCATTATAATTTATTCCGCGTCAATAATTCTTATAGTAAAAATGTGTTGTTTTATGTAAAAATTGGTGAAAATTGGGAAAATGCTAATTTTTTTAATCAATCGTTTTTTTTTAAAAAATTGATAGATGCCACTTTTCCCGATCTACATCATGATAGATCTACTTGTTTGTTGCAAACAGAGGTTAACAATTTAAATTGTCTTTTTGTTATTTTTGTCAGAAACCACATTTTATCTGGCCCGGGACGAAAGTCTATTGTTTCTTGTAGGCCTACAAATCGCTAAAAATTGGGACAAAATGCACAATTTCTTTGAACCAATCATAGAATGTTTCCCCTATCTTTCTATATGTTCATTTGCAAAATACATCTGGTTGACCTCTGCTAAGTCTGATCCGTTTCTCCAAATTTGCCGGCCGCGGTAAATACCCTTTCTGACAAAATTGTCACCCACCAATGGGTTTGAAATCGTTAACATAAGGGAGCGAGCGGCTGGAGGCTCGGTGAGAGTGTTGTGGTAGTACTGGTTTGAGAAACAACAGGAATCCATGGGTAGGTACTCCAGCCGCCGCGATATGACCCTGGCAGTTGAAGACGGCGTAAAACCCCAATAATCTCAATTCTCCAAATTTGTATTACCCACAATGCCCCTTTCAGCGTGACGGATCACATTTGTTAATTTTTTTGTCTACGACACAGACGCTGATACAGACACTAAAATTTGAATATGAACGAGATTTGAAACTTCTAACAAGATGATAATGTAGATTATGATCGTTTTCTCCTTCTACCTTCTACCTCAATATTTTGCTCCCTACTTCTGCAACATATCAGTTTTTACCGCAGTACGAAAAATAAAAAACCAAAATACTGATTTTCAGCATTTTCTCCCTTTTCCCTCTTTATTTTTTACCATATATCATGAATACAGTCATGTACAATTTCTCTGTTCATATCAATGCCCAAACTTTATCTCAAACAAGACTTGGTTTGACATTCCTGACTGAAAAAAAAAACACGGGAAAACAATTACGAAAAAGAAAGAAGAAAACATTGATAATCAGCATTTACTCCTTTTGCCTCCATATTTTTTTACCATAGATCTACGTATAATACACAAATCCCATCTTTATTGACGTCTATTTTGTTATATTTCTTTAATACTCTCAATATCATCTCAGTCGTGACAACAGATGTTTTAATTATAAATCTAGTAATACTAATTCTATTGACTGCAACTTCTCGAAAGCATGGAGAAACATTGAAGCACAAGAATGAATTTTGTTGATAATCAGCGATTTCTCTATTTTCATAATCATTAATTTTGGTCTTTGCTTTAGATAACGTATGCTACACAATTTACATACCGGTATTCACCAACAACAATTTTGACGCCTGCAGCAATTTTCAAAGTGGACAACCCTAGTAGATTTATTTTGTCGTTAGTATGTATTTGAAAGACCTCATTGGAAAAAAAAGCCTAGGAAAACGCGGACACATCAGAATAAAATGTTTTAACTAGATCTATTTTTACTCCTCTAAGGGTCTTACCACATTATTTTCGTGTTATCTGAAGTACCTTTCAAATACCTTTCATGTTGTCACAACGTAAGAGACGCGCAATACCAAATAAGATAACTTGACGTACAATGAAAGGCGGGAACGTCAACGTCGCGGGAACGCAGAAAAACGACGTTGACGTCATAATTATGATGCGCAAAACGTTGCGCACGATTTAACCCCCGCGATCGTCGTTAAGGGAAAGCGTAACAGAACGTTCAGAGAATGAAAGGAAAGAAGGAAAATACGCGAATAATTGGACCCCCTGGCATTGGCCGATAATCAAATCTTGACTATAACGTTACATATTCAACACATTTAAAGCCATCATTTTGGCCTGGACCCCCTGAAAAATCCTGGACGGCTTGGACGTCCCCCCCCCCCCTCCTTGGAAAAAATTCTGGATCCGCCCTTGCATACTAGCATAGTGATTAGCGTATTGTTTGTCTTACACTTACGATAATCTTATAGACTTGGGGAATCATCGTGACAAAATGATGATATAATTATCCCTTCAACCATTTCAAGTTGCCTTAATTGACTTGGTTGTCCGATAATGCAAGTTTTATCTCGTGTTAATTAAAGCTACTATTTCCCAGATTTGGACCCAAAAATTGTCAAATACAAACGAAATGTACACTTTTTAAGCTTTATATGACCTGATTAAATGATTACGACAAACTATTGAAGCAACGACTCATTTTTTCGCAATTTGATACCAAATTCATGAAAATATGTCGAAAGTAGGTCAAAACAGTAGGACATGCGACTTTCTTAAATGACGTCAAAACAAACATGATGACGTCATATTGAAATTCAAGTATGAATCTCGTTTGAATCATGGTCCGCGCTGTATGCGCATGCGCAACAATTTAAAAATAATTCTAACCCCATCTGAGACGGGGTTGAATTTAGGTTTGGATTCTCCCTAAATTCAGCTATCTGTCTTGTAATTTCGGCTCATTCTCTGCCTGAATCGCATATCATTAACCATCCCGAGGTGGTCAACACAAAAGTTTTGCATATTTTTTCAAAAATTTTCATTTTTTGCAATTAGACCATCTGTTACCGTCGCCCTTTAATCTATACCCATAGATAAAAAAGAGTAAAAATATAAAGTATTACATACTTGTAACTGACGACATTACTCATGTAGCCTATCATGTCAGATGTGTTGTTTGTACCACAGAAGGAAAATAGGCATAGGCCTACATATCAATACTAGTAAGTATAATCATTACCCGATCATGTAGGCATATCTTCTGCAGAAAAATTTAGAAGAAAAAAAAAACATGCGGATGAAAAAAATATATAAGGCGGTTTACAAAAGTTTCTCCTTGTGTGGAGTTGTGACATTCTGATAGTCCACATGACATTGTGCAGATGAGGGCAGGCCCGAAGGAACAGGGGCTAGGGGGCTTAGCCCCCCCACCCCCCCCCCATCGCCAATGTTGGCCAAAAATTCCGAATTTTCCTCATTTCATACTGAAAATTTAGGGAATATCCTATTTAGCCCCCAAGTATTCAGTCACACGGTCTTCAGCCCACCCAATACCGGCCTGGATGATATGTATTTCATTGTAAAAACACGGCCCGTATCACGCGACACAACAAATACAGAAAATCTTCCATATTTTTGTTAATACTGACCAATTTAAAAATGATTTCAAGCAAAGAAGGTAGACACTAGCCAAGGTTGAGATATGCATGGTAGATTTTTATAAAATCCAGCTGACAAAATATTATTGACGACCAACTAAATTTTTGATTGGTCGTCAATAACTTTTTTATCGACTGATTTTTAAGATCCTTTGTATTTAGCAAACCCCACCTTCTCTGCTTCAGAGCTTTTTTGCCTAATAAGTCATGATATTGACATAATTATTGAAAAACATTGAAAATGTGTCAGTCACATTATTCCCTACCGCGTATATACCAGCCTGCATGTCTTCGTTATACATTGGATGATTAGCATATCTAAGTAGTGTGGTCACAGTCTCGTTTTAAAAATACTGCCTCTATCTGATGCTATATAAAAACGAGTAATTTACAAACGGCATTTTTAGCCTAAATAACACATTAAATTGCCAAAAAGTGTGTAAAAACTTAAAGCTAAATAGTTATATTTTATGATGATAAAAATTCTTTTACCTTATACACGTTCTTTTCGTGTTAAATCTATATTTGAAAAAGTGGGTCAACTCTGCGTTTCTTTGTTTGAACTCGGTCGTTACCTTAGAAGGACGCGTAGGTATGTGTGATAAAATTGCTTTGGCACTGCCATTTCTTAACGGATTTTCATAAATCGCATATCAAATTAAAGAGGGAAAATAGATCTATTCATCCGTGTATGTTAATCTGATTAGCCGATGAATTATGAGTCGATGATTAGGTATTCAAAATAGGTCATTTTACTCGGCTTCAAATGGCAAGAACTATGCAGAAGAAAAGCCTGGAAAAGCCTATATATGTTCTTCAACATCCTATCTATTCAAATAATAAAACATCTTGTGTTTTTAGCTTAGCGCATTCAAGCGCAAAGGCTTCAACAATGGGAAGTGCTTTTCAATTCCCCGTGATTTATCGATAATTTCTGTCTAATCTCCATTCATCCTAAATTTATTCATAAATGTTGACGACAGTGACTCAAAGAACATTCTTGCAAAGTTTGGTTGAAATTGGCCGAATGGTTGATTTGTTAAGAATGATATCACGATTTCTCAAAGTTCGATAAGCCTTGCCCTGCCACGCCCGTATTTTTTGACGAATCAAAAAATCGCGAACATTCTTTGAATATGGTCATCCAAGGAACATTCCTGTAAAGTTTTGTCAAAATCGGCCCAATGGTTACGGAGTAGGAGGTGTTTCAAGGAATCATGGGCGAACAGACGGACGGATGGACGGTGAGTGACCACAATAGCTCATCTTGAGCACTTCGTGCTCAGTCCAAAGGGATCTACAAAATCGGCGTTTCTCATGGGCTTCTTAAACATCCATTTAACCCTTTCCCAAACAGTAAGACTTTATGGTCATCCAACTCGAAAGCTGTGACAGGCGACAGAATGAGTGTAAAAGAAAATAAGATTCTTTCGCCTCAATCTTTTCACCTTCAATAAAATCCGTTCAGGACGTCAAAACCAGGTCTAACCAGGTCTTGTTCGGGAAATGGTAGGGCAGTCAAAAATTAGATTGAATTTAGAGGTTGCAAAATGGACATGTTCAAATGTATGGTGCTCTTCTGTGTCAATGTTTTGAAAGCCTATTTCTTCACGAAACAGAGGTATAATGTTAATAATCGATAACTTGAAAGTTTGAATTATTTTTTTTGTTTGAAATTCCTATTTTATATGTCGTAAAATCTTGTCTTTATCGGAGGCAATGACACGGAAATGATATGCGCACAACGAAGCGCAGAAAATATTTACGCAAAGGGAGAAAATGTTGGTTATCGGCATGTTCTTCTTTTGTCTCAATGTTTTCCAAAACCTTTTCATATATGATCGTGAAAACCATGGCTTGTTCGGGGAAGGGTTGAAATAATGTAACAAATATTTATATAATTGTTGTAGGGTAGAAATTGGAGAACTAAATTGTTTGGTAGAATAATTTCATCCTTTGTAAAACTTCAAAGGGGTGTAACTATTTTATAAAATGTCCGATTTTAAAAACGTAAGCAGTTTTGAGTTCCTCTCATTCAGACCTTGAAAATGATATATAATTTGTTGAAGTTCTTTGAAAAATAAACAATGACGTAATTTGGCAGAATTATCTCCCCTTTTTAAAAATCTGATTAAGCATTATTCCATAACGCAATGTCCGATTTTCACAATTCAACCAGTTTTATGTTTCTCTCAATATTCTCTGTAAGCTGGTATATATTTTGTAGGGGCTGGAATACTTTTGGAAAAAAGTGTGACCACCCTAATCTAAGGTTATCGTTCAAAATTATTAATTATTTTGAAAGCACTCTCGGGTATAGAGCTTGAAACCTGATGATGCTAGCATAGCCATGCGCTACACAATAGGGCGAAAAGTTGTTTATATAAAAGTAAAAAAAAATATTTTCAATTCAAACATTTTAGATCACTCAGAAGCACTTAGAGTAGATATACTTATATGAACAATATATATATTTTTGCATAAAAACATACGACAATTTGATTATTTATCCTATAAAGTAAGTAAAAGCTATATTGCTCAGTGTTTTAATAAGGAATATAAAGGGAAGTAATTTAAATGACTATCCCTTACTTATTGAAAAAAATGATTTTTGAAATGGCGAGGGAACAGAATAAAATGCTTTTAACAAAGGTTTCTTTTCTTGTCGAGATATGACATTGTAAAAGCCTACATGATATTGCGCAGGTGAGGGAAGATCTATGTCTTTGATGTTAATAACAACATGCATATCACGATCGAGAATCATGTGACACAACAATTAGCCTATATAGATAGACAACGACATATGAATGATCAAAGATCAGCGAGTCTAAATTGACGGGGGATGAGGGAATTTTGAATTATAAAAATATGTGACTCGAACCCGTATCCCTGTAATAAATCGACGAAGTACTATGTGGATACAGCTACTGAACTCACACGGCATCGCGGACAGCACGCAATTACCTGTCATTGTTCGCTTAACCCATTACCACACACTAACTCTTTTTGACTCCCCAAAAGACAAAAGCTATGGAAAGCATTGTGGAAAATGAACACATTGCTTGTAACAAGCAATGTCTTCATTTCCAACAATGTTTTCTAACCCCAAAGACCAAACATGTTGAAAATTCCATTCCCTCGAAATTGTCGTCTGCAGTATCTTTGAATTTTGACCACCAAAAATTTTGTCGTTTGGTAATGGGTTTAATTATTCAGCGGAAAATAGGCACTCCTCCCTATTTACATGTATTGGAATGTACCGTAACCTTTCGTCGCGGCTCACGACTCGATGTCCAATTATAGCCTACAGAAAATATTCAATAGAATAAGATCTAGTTCTAGTTCTGTTTTAAAATACTGACCAAATTGGACAATACATTTTTGTTGATCTTCAATAACTTTTTATCAGTTGATATTCAAAAATCAATCACGTTCAGCTTATTCCTAGCATTTTCAACCCTCTCTGCTTTAAACCAACTTGAAATTGACCAACTATTAACAAAATATTGATTATTTTAAGTTGACTTGCAAATGACGATGACTTTTTGCTTGGAATAAGTTTTGGATTTCGTGATAAATTGGACAATGTGGAAGCGTCAACGAAGCTGAAAACACCGAGAGCAGGGGCGTACCTGGGGCCAAAATTGAATTACTCCCTTACCAAAAAGAAGCAGGGGTCTGGGGGCGCAGACCCCCGGCAGGGGAAGGGACAGAGCCCCTCTACGGGGTACAGGGGGCGAAAATTGGAATATAAGAGAATCATAGACCATATCAGGAAGCATTTTAAAGTATTTTCCCATGTTTTATCAACAATCATGTGAGCATATGGTTACTGAAGTATATGTTACTTCAGTAAGAACGACTTTAAATGAACATGTTACACTGAAGAAATCATTTTTCATATTTGAGGTACTCCCAGGGAGTATGGGAGTATGCCTGGGTACGCGCCTGGAGAGTATGCTTCAAATGGCTTGATTTTATTTAAACAATCACCGAAGCTGATGCCAAGATTTCTTAGAGCACTAATCTGCAGGGGAAAAATCTTGCTCCAGATCTCAGAGTGCCTGATGCCATAAATCCCTGGCTTCTATGACCACACCCCTTTGAATATCGGCAATGCTGTTGCCCAAGCCACATTCGGTCTAATTAGGCATATTAGGGTATGTTTCGATTTCCTGCGATCAGCTCCATCATTTTGCTGCTTTTCCTCATAGGTTATACCACTGGAATTATGAACGAATGTCTGCATCATGTGTCATGGTTGTAAGCTTTCGCTTTAACAGAAAGTCATGTTTTGTTGACTGTACTATAAGAACACCATCAATCAGCGGGTGAATCAAATGAGTCTA
Source organism: Fragum sueziense (assembly GCA_963680895.1). NCBI lineage: Eukaryota > Metazoa > Mollusca > Bivalvia > Cardiida > Cardiidae > Fragum > Fragum sueziense. The sequence continues at coordinate 24,125,964 of OY804595.1, read as the reverse complement.
TATATTTTGTCTTATCAATTTTTCTAATATCTTTGTAAACTACATAAAAACTGTAAATGATAATTTACAAAGTTAATATTTAGTTAATTTGAAAAAATAATATTCTTAAAGGTATTTGTTTTAAACAATATATATGCGCATTTTAAATATTTTGCTAAGATTAACTTCAGAAATTTAAAAAAGTACGAGAAAAAAATATGTTAGATGTGACGTCACTCGCAGGGATAACTTACGGAAACGACCGAAGATATTGGTTCCCCGCAGTTATATGAATATGAATTCTTACTAAATTCATGCTAATGCATTTTACATTCGTACCAATGCCTTTTGAGATCTTCTTGTTACCTGTGTACAAATCCTTACTGCTTAGTGTTTACTAACAAATTTGATGCCACTTTTCTTACGTTTGACCGACAAAAATTGTAAATATAAAGTACGCATTTAGCACTAGGAAGAATGCACTTGTAAAAAATCGAATAAAACTATTAATTTAGCATAATACTAATGTAATTTAGCAGTAAGAAGAATTGGCGGATATTCCCCTCCATAATATTTAATCAGTCAAAAAGTAGATAATACTTCAATGTCAATGTCAAGGATCATGGTTAGGTTAGAAGCATCCGTGTGTAAAATACCAAGGCGGTATCTCCAGTAGGGCATACGATATCACGGGTGGTAAACAGAGAAACTAGCTCCAAAAGGAGTCAACGGTATTTTGTTTCCTCGTGACATCCGGCCTCTACCGAGGTGGTTGCATAGAGCGAAAATCTGTAAACAAAGGTAGGTCACGAACACATTTTTTCTACAATTATTTCTTTTACAACGAGCTTTTGAAAAATCCGACGATGCTGTAATATGAAGAAATGGTCGAAGTTTGTTGTGCACGAGAATATATGGTGTTAGTGAGCAGAGTTTGAATACAATCGTTGAAAAACATTTCAAAATCGAAAGTTAAAACTTCTTTACTTTCGATTTTGAAATGTTTTTCAATGATTGTATTAAAACCCTGCTACTAATACCGTATACTCTCGTGCACAACAAACTTCGACCATTTCTTCATATTACAGCATCACCAGATTTCACAAAAACTCGCTTTAAAAGAAATAATTTTAGAAAATGTGTTCGTGACCTACAAATTTTCGCTCTATGCAACTACCTCTTTTTGGAGCTAGTTTCTCTGTTTACCACCCGTGGATATGGACCAGGTTGAAGTTTTTGAGGACGCCGACATCCGAGGGTATGTCAGTACGAGTAGCTCTTTCGAGATTTTGTCCCAGGTGAGCTAAGTAGCCCAATCCTAAATTGTACTGGAAGTTAATAATTTGAACCATTTCATCGCTATAATTTAAAGGAAGGCAGCAACTAAACACGTGCGTCATTCTTGGTTGGCATGACAACAAATTCATGAAATCTCCCAAAATCTTAAAAATATTCAAATAATCTTTACGAAAAATCACCGACTTTGGTAACAGTGACATTGAAAAAAAAGTAAGGTAATATAAATTCATGATATAAAGTCGCTCTTATAGTGCATGTAGCTCTAAGTGATAGATAGATAGATAGATTTTATTTAGGTAAAAGATACATGACAATACATGGTAAAACATAAAATAAAGGATCACAATGCAGTAAGCATATAAAACATCGTACATCACATGATCACAGTTATCAACAGTTACCATGTCTGCCACATCCCTACCTAGGATAACGCAAAAAAGAGATGAGTGATCTCTTATTTCCATTGCGGTCCTAAGCACGGGTGTGGCTGACATAGAGGGACATGGTGATTGAATAGTAAAAATTACATAAAGTTAACAAATATCATTATCACAGCTATTTTATCACAGTAATACAATGTGTTACATTGTTTTTTCTAAATGACATTTAATTTTTGCCTTGAATTGAGAGAGCGACTCTACAGATTTGATATTGGCAGGTAAGCAATTCCAAAGGTTGCATCCCATATAAGAAAATGATTTCCTTCCATGGGAACCAACCTTTGGAACCGCAAAACAGCCACTGCTAAGATATAAAAGGTAGAATTTGTGTAAAATATGGCATAGAAAATATTGAGGCAAAAGGAGAAACTGCTGGTTATCAGCAGTTTCTTCTTTTGTCTCAATGTTTTCCTAAGCAATTTCTGTTAGGGACGTCTGTTAGGGAAGTGAAATAAGCAGTTAGGCTAAGAAAGAATGTGAGAGTACTGAAGAGAGGAATACCAAGAACCCATATTTCTAAGATTTTCATCAAAAACCTCGTAACTGCAGCTTGTTTTAAGCTGCAGTTACAAGGTATTTGTTGAAAAGCGATGATTAATAGTCTGGTCAAGACGTTATAGAACATGTTTACCAATTTTACACGTGTAAATGAGGGAGAAGCACTTAATTTTCAATGCAATTTCGCATGTATTGGTTCGAATCTTGTAAATGTGATATGTATCATGTTATGTATCCTAATATTTTGACTGGACTATGGGTGCTCCAGTCGCAATGCATTTTTTGAAATACTATTAAGAGGCGTCAAGTCTGACTCAAAATAATAACTGAAGTGGGCGAGCAGCTGGAGGCTCGGTAAGGGTGTTGTGGTAGTACTGGTTTGAGAAACAACAGGAATCCATGGGTAGGTGCTCCAGCCGCCGCGATATGACCCTGGCAGTTGAAAACGGCGTAAAACCCCAATAAACTCAAACTCAAACTGATTCAAAATAGATTTAGCCGCACGCATATGCTTTATTCCATATCGCTGATTTTCTTCAAAGCTAATGTAACTAGGATTTTGAAGAAAATCTACTATTATACGAAATAAGGGTACATGTTAATTGTGACACTGTGCATACCGTAATTATTCTAATAAACGCCCATATTCTAATAAACGCCCACCCCAAATCTGGGCTGAAAATCTTCTTATTTCAAGCACAATTTCAGCAAAAAAGGGTTATTCTAATAAACGCCCATCCCCCTATTACAAAATTGAAATAATGTAAGTCATAATAAAATATTATTTCCAAAATCAATGAAAAAGAGTATGGTTAGCACTCAATCTGTTTGCATGGAAGGAGTCTTATCGAAAAATCATATTTTACAGTCCTTATGACAAAACTTTGCCAAATTAGACTTACTGGACCGAGTCCATGAATTAACACTTGATTCACAAATTTTGACTAACAAAATTAGTTCACCTCTAATAAACTGTCCAACAGCTACCGGTATATAGGCAAATATCACTCTCAATCTGAGCTAGAAAACCTTACGTCGCTTACGAGAACATTTCTGGAAAAGCGACCTTTATCTATATAGGCTCTATCTATAAAATTGAACGCAGTGAAAACGCACAAAACACGGTGGATAATCACGTGATACAAAATTTCAGAAAATCTTCAATAATTTCGTTAAAACGGGCCGATTTGAATTCGGTTTGAAGCAGAGAATATCGACAGACGCCATGAATTAGATGGTTGAGTTGAATTTTTGAAAAATTAGGTGATAAAAAAGTTATTGGAGATCAACCAAAATGTTGGTCGATCTTCAATAACTTTTTTATCACCTGATTTTTCAAAAAACACATTCCATACAGCTTATTTCTGGCAATTTCCCACCTTCTCTGCTTCAACCCGACTTCAAATTGGTCAAATATTAACAAAAATATTGATTATTATATGAAATTCTGAGTCAAATGATTATCCACCGTGCAAAATAAAACACCACTACTGATCAAGATAAAATTTTGAGTATTTTGATAAAAACAATAAAGCAATAACTTCTTTTAAGGTCGAACATCATATACATTCAATATTACTTTCGTTTTGGCTTGCTTCCTTTAGAGTTATTTTTGAATCCCAGTTTGTCGCTATTGCCGACTATGGACTTTCTGCCGGAGGCTTGAACCGAGGACCTGCCTGATTGGTTCATGATAGACGAAGGTCGGCCCACACTGGACGAAGATCGGCCTGGTCCGTCTGATCTGTGACTGGAGGAAGGTTTCCTGTCGATGCCTTTACCGCGAGAATCGAGGAGGCCTGGAATTACAATAATGGGATTTTGTGCTAAAGATAGACTGAGTTTACGATTATTTGTTGATAAACCGTCGGTGTTCTTATAAAATCTCGTAACTACGGCTTGAATCAAGCCGTAGTTACGAAACTTTATAACAGCACCTACGAAATATTATTGTTTGTCCGTAATTACGTCACGGTTAACTGGATAAAATCGTTCCGTATCATAATCGAAAATAACCAGTTTCCTGTCGATGCCTTTACCATGGGAATCCAGCAGGCCTGGAATAAGAATCTAAATTAACCCTTTCCCAAACGACAAAATTTTGGATGATTCCAATTCGAAAGCTGCTGCAGACGACAAAATGGATGTTAATAAAAATTGAAATTGTGTGTGATATGGCCAAGAAAATATTGAGCCAAAAGGAGAAACTACTGTTATCAGCAGTTTCTTCTTTTGTCTCAATGTTTTCCCAAGCCTTTTTCTATTAGGGACATCAAAACCAGGTCTTGTTTGGGAGAGGGTTAAACTATTTTTATCCACACTACATGTATAACATTACAATATGAAAATCTTTTCTTACTACATTTAAAATTGCTTCCTTTTCCAATTCCATATCGGTTTATTATCATCAAAAACGCCGCAACTATACAGAGTGTCCCCAAAAAAACGGAACCCTAATTCTAAGTCAAATATTTTAAAGCGTAAACGAAAAATCTAATATTTGAATTTGCAGTACTGAAGATACATTATTTTTGCATTTGTGTTCCAAATTTCACTTAAAAATATACATCGGTTCAAAAGTTATAAGCAAATTGATAATGACACTAAAAAACCGATCTGACATGATATTGATTTTTGCGTCTTGTTTGTTCGTGAAAGTGCACTAACTATCAGCTGTTGAATTCTGTTCCGCTGTACGTGTATACATGTACCGATTATCTCAAAATCTAATATGTACACGTTCTGTACGTTCAAATTGAGTCCATGGAGTGGTTGTTTAAATTAATTTCAAATTATTATGTGATCAATTTCATATGACTCAGTTTTAACTTTTATTTTCATAAATTACAAGCTTGATATGTTTCCTAAAATTAGTCCAGTCTTAATTGTCTTGCATAGTATACATTTCTGTGGACAATGATTTCATTCTTTTTGGTGAATTCTGTGTTATTTGTGTTTTGCATAAGGTCAGTGTCGGGTCAAATGAAACCCGTAATACTTTTTAATTGAGCATTGACCGGCATGTTGGTCAGAAATAAAATAAGTGCCTATAATTATTATTCATGAGTCTGTGATGCACTTAGATATTTTGTTTGTATTCATTTTAGTTACATCGCAGCATTAACAGTTTATTTATGATCAAAAAAGATGAAATGAAAATGCACTATTGTGAATACAATGTTTCAAAATCATTTTTGTATTGTATTGAATATATTAACCAATTATATAGCGACAATTTATCCAATGAGTGTAGGCGCGCGCCGCAAAACGAAAAGATCGATATCGTGTTAAAATGGTTTTCCGGGTATATTCGTTTGAATGCCGATATTTTCAAAACTAATAATCAGTTTTCAAACAAAGTTTAACTGCTAATAGAAAATTGTCGTTGCTATTGCATATGTAAATTTGGTGGAGAAAGGTTACTTGATCCATGAGAAATGTACCTTCAAAAATGGGTTCCGTTTTTTTTGGGACACTCTGTAGTATTATACGTTCAAAGTTAAACGAGAATCGTTTACGGTTGTTTCGGTTTATTTTTAGGTAGAACTACTACCTTTACCTACGTAAAATTAAAGCAAGACAACCGTATCTATTCTCGTTTAATTGTGAATCTATTATATATTCAAATGTTTATTTGAAAGTAAACTATTGTCAAGCAAGATTAACCTGGGACATCTGCATATGTAACGACCTTTCTTCGGCAATGTTTTGTTAAGACGCTCTACTAACGGACTTCGTGCACGAAAAATAAGTTGTCCTTGGTTAATTTGGGTGGACAATACAATATGTCATTGCCCGTTTATATAACCAGAATGAATGCAGAACTATTTTGGAAAATGTGCATACTGTCTTCGTATAGAAAGATTCTCAAACACTTTTTTTTTACATCTACCAACGCATACATCCTTTCCAAAATGACAAAAGATGTTCCAATTTGCAAACTGCAAGACATAATAGGGGAGACCGGGGCTAGTTGGTCCATTGGGGCAAGTTGGTCCAATGGCATTTTATTTTCTCTAAAGTGATTACAATTATGACGACAGTATTAGGCACAACATAATCCTTGAATAAAACAAATTTACTGAAGAAAACAACATAGCTGTCTCTGATAGCGTTAAAGAGTTAGAGAAGAAATTCTGATTTTGCACCACGAAAGTAACTTTCTCGCACCTGCATATTTTTGTTTTTCCCTTCTCTATGTATCTAGTAACATGCACATGTTATACATTTTAAGAAAGCTAATTATCTATGAAATTCAACAGCATGTCTTTTCTTTTTCATTATTCCATGGCGCTCGGGTAATGAGGGAATATTTACAGTGTGTTATGGTCGGGGCAAGTTGGTCCATTTTTGACGGGGAAAGTTGGTCCAGCAGAATCATTGACAAAAAGTGATTTTATATCGAATTTCCTTCTGTTGCATGCCCTTCATGTTGATGCCGTGACAAATTTTCAGTATCACTTTTTGCGAATGATATCAACTTTTATCGAGTAATTGAGTGAAGAGCTTTGTTTCAAAATAAGTCACATATTAAGGCGGGCACACTGTAGTCATTCAATATGGAATTTTAAATGAGTATTTGCGAAAAACGCATCCTTACCGAGCGTTTTCGATAACAAAAGTTACAAAGATACGTAGAAAATGTCCGTGGTTACCATCTGTAGATTACCTTATGGGCTACTTATTTTCCAAATGCAGATTAAAGACACTAAGCACTGACTCGAATGTCTTAATCGACTTCAGAAACAGAGAATTTTATCAAATTAGTTTCTGAGAGTGTTTCTAATCGTAGTACTGAGGATGTACACTATTTGGAAACAGTTTTGTATTAATAAATGCTCTTGGAAATTAATGTATGTTTGTTTGAGGCTGCCAACCCCTTTTTCTTCTATATATTCTATTCGGACCAACTTACCCCGCTGTCCGGACCAACTTGCCCCGACATCGGGGCAAGTTGGTCCAGTTGACCGCGTCTCGAAAAACGGCTATATTGTCAATAATGTATCATTCTATGACCACATAATTACTTAAAAAGATAGAAAAATGATTATACTGAGTGTCAAAAGCAAAAATAATAACATCAAATTAATACTAAAATCAACATCTCGGAAAATACATTTTTTGGACCAACTAGCCCCGGTCTCCCCTTCTTATACGAGGGTTGTTTGATAAATTCGTGGAATTATTCTGTAATTCAAAATTGTGATTGAATATTAAAATTAAATCTGCTTCGTGATACACTTTAACTATTCGTTAGTAAGAATGCAAAATATCAACACCATTCGTTTTCAAATGATTTCTACAGACACCATTAAATAGGGTCATGTCTTGCCGGTTGCCTTACGCCAGAGCGTCACGTCATGTCACGCTGCCGTAATTGACGTCAGGTCTGTGAAAATCAGAATTGAACGACCCGTTGACTCTTTAAATATAGTCTCCAGTGCAGCTTTAAAGTTGCTGAGTATGCGGTTTAACTCTGATTAAATGTTTCCTTAACTCAGTCACTGATGAATGATAATGGCATGATGAACTTCTAGCGATTTTCTCTAGTTCGTCGGAAGTTTCAATATGCTGGTCAATGAATTATGATATCAGTTCCGCAATGTTTAGGGATGGGATGTTACTAGAGTTTTACGTGCATACACGTATTTCTTTCATGGTTTTGGGGGTCATGGTAACAAAGCCGCATTCCGCAAGTATACTGACGTCCAAAATAAACGCCCCAGTCCTAATAAATGTCCGATTATTCAGTAAATCTTATTTGAAATTACACATACTTATTTTCATCTGTAAATTTGATTATCTGTTGTTGAAAAATGATGATAAAAAAATTATCAAACTGTTAAAGTTTAGAAAAAAAACCCGGCACATTTAAACAGGGCGGTATCAGAATTTCCATTTGAAAATCAGTAGCGCGTGGTTCAAACTTTATTTGCGACGACAAAAGATACCGTAAAACGTCTTATGTGGTGACCGCGGTTAATGAATACTAAACCCGACGTCGATTTCAACGTCTCAAACCTTAAACGCATATGACATTAACGTAAGACAGCTTCTTGTATAACGGGCGTTACATGAGGTCTATATGACTTTGGCCGATTGGCAAATGTTTCCGTAACTCTAACTCGTCGACCAAGATGCCAAATCGTACAATACAAGACGTCAAAACGTCAGGCGACTTGTTCTTGATTTTTCCGTAATCGAAAATTGCTTATCTACAAGCTCTGTTTTCCGAGCAGTGTGTCTATTTCAAAAATTACTTGCAACAACAACAGTTGCCAGAAAAACACTTATTTGGCCACCACATTTACAAACTATTCAACAGAACGTCGATCCCAACGTCACAAACCTGAAACGTACATGACGTTAACGTGGAGAATTATCTTGCTTTACAGGCGTTACGTGAGGTCTAGTTGAGCGTGGCCGGTCAATAAACGTTTGCAGAAAGCTAACGCGTCGATCAAGTCATCGAATCGAGAAACACAATATGTTTTACTGTCCTGCGACTTGTTTGTGCATTCGTGGCATTCAAAAATGGCTAAATTACGAGCTCCTTTTTCAGTATTTAGTCTCGGAATCCTTCAATTCGGATGATTCATAAGAAAATCTTTGAATTCGTGGTTGAATATCCACTAACACATGTTACTGTAAAATGTGACTAATTTCATCGTGTGATGAGCATACACGTAGCGCACGTAGAAAACTTGACCAGTCACCGGATATGGACATGTTAATGAATAGAAACGCATATTTTTTCATTTGCTGTAATTGTCGGTCAAAATGATAATATTCAGTATACATTTCACTAACACTGTAATAGGAATAAGAAAAATATTGACAAATTTCATTGGGGCGTTTCTTTTGGACGTCAGTTTAGTTACAATTTTATCTAAGGAATTGTCGCAACCAGACTCATACCGTGTTAGAAAATCTCAAGAAGAGTTACAAGACTGAACATGATTCTGTCGTCGTCTAGTAGAAGACGATAAGCCTAACTATTGGAAACTTTTGACATAATTATTCAACTCCAGTAAAAGTTACGATAAACGACTTTATTAATTTGAAAGAGACATCTTCACAGCAACAGCTCGTACAGTCAATCGCTTATCCGCCCAGACAAGCCGCCCTTCACAAGCACTTGTACTCTGACTGACAGAATGGTTTGGTCTACCTGGCCAACCATCATCTGTAGCGATTTTGTGTCTGTCTTTAAGCGTCCATGTCAGTTCAATGCAAATTTTATGCCTTCCATTCACTTATCGACAAATTCGTCGACTTGCCGATTTTGCTCCATGTGGCTGTAGGCGATAACTCTAACCAAACACAAAACATCACAACGGCGCGCCGTCAGATGCCGTAAGTTTTCATCGACGATTTGCTTACCGCGCTTACGGCATGATTTTGAAAACGCTGCGTACATGTCAACTTTTGAAATAAAAAAGATAAATTTTCTGAAAATGACTTAACAATGTCAACCAAACGCAAGCTTAATTTCCATGGTTCTGGCTCACAACATTATGGTGCTTCGGCACGATTTCCACTTTCACAATAATTATTTCAAAACTGACCAAAGGCAACGTGGCGTATATGGGTTGCTATGGAGACCAAGAAGGGTGCATTAGATTGGGTAAACTTTAGTGTCGTTATACCCTCCAATGAATGACATGATTTTCTATACGTGTGTGTAATTTCATAATATTTGAACGCGAAATAAAGAAATGAGAATTCCGCGAATTTATTGCAAACAACCCTCGTAGTTGTTGATAAAGTATGAATTTTGTACATGTTCAATGCATTGATCACAGAAGAGAAATTGGTAACAAGAATTTCCTGTGTACGGTAGTCCACCCTTAATGAGATTCGCGCGACGTCGGAAGTTTTCATGCGACGTCGTTAACATTCGTCACATATCCGAACCTTTCGGGCAACGTCGTAAACATTCGGCGAAAACGTTCTACCGCGAAAAGTTTACGACGTCATGCGAATAATTCTGACGTCGATAATGGGTAAATAACCTGTGAAGGAATCTTACCACGATTTACTGGACTCTTTTTCCTCTTCAATTCACCTGTTAAGATCTTTATCTTTCCTGAAATAAATTGAGAAAAGAATTTCTTAATAATTTTATCAGAAAAACGTTTTACCAAGAAATCGCCAATAGACCTTATTCTTAAATTCTTAATATTTGTCATCTTCTAAATCCAAATTAAATTCCAGACATTTGTTTTAGTTCGAGGTATGTTTCGATCAATCAGACTGAGTTAAATGTAATTTGAGAATACGACTTTGAGTTCAACAGGCTAATTGGCCTACAACCTCTGATCTCGTCATTAGATACTTACCCATTACTAGTCGGCCAAGTTGTGAGCCGTTACAATTTCAAAGGCATTGCACACGACAATTTTGAGACGATGCAATTTTAGAAATCTTTCCATTTTGGGGGGGGGGTTAGAAAACATTGTGTAATATGAAGGAATTGCTTGAACAGGCAATTGCTTCACTTTCCATATTGTTTTCTCGAGAATTTTTCTTGATTAGCGCCAACAAGCACCACTGTGTGGGAATGGATTCACCACCATTCTGCAAACTACAAAAGTATAGACTTGTTCGGTTTGAAAGTTTGGAGTTGTAGACGACAAAATTGTTTTTGATGGAGATAGGACCTAAATACACTATCGCACAGAACTATTGAGAGAAAAAGCAAGAAAATTATGAATATCAGGAAAGCGTTAATGTGGACTGATCTGGATCCAGATCGGTCCGAAATGTCCCGGGGCATGGAAAATCCTTGCTTGAATATCCCATAACCTGACAGTAAAATTTTAGACTTGTCCCAAATTCAAAGACGTTTCAGACTATAATTTCAAGTTAATTAAATCTTACATGTTTTGGTCTTTTGGGGAAGAAAACATTGTGTGGAATGAAGAAATTGCTTGCCACAAGCAATTTCTTCATTTTCCACAATGGTTTCGAGAGCCATTACAATGATCGTATAGGGAGTCAAAGGCGTAACTGTATAATAATGGAATATGTACATGTATATCGTTGCTTTTCAAGAAAACCCCCGTTACTGCAGCTTGTTTTAAGCTGCAGTTATGAGGGTTTTGTTGGAAATTGACGATATGGATACTATGTACTTACGTTCGAGTTGTGGGAATCGTTTCTCCCAGTCAGTTAGTAGCGGTCTGATCATCTTGTATGGATTCCGATCGTCACCGCTCTCTGAAAATGTTAACATGGACGCATATAATCAATGGATTCTCCGAGCCTTGTTGGTCTTGTTTAGAATTCACAAGAAAATTGTGATAGGCCTACGTCATTTCAGACCGAATGTACAACGAAAAGTAAACATTCCCTATACATGAGGCATTCCTATGGGTGGCACATAGCCTACATCTGGAACTATATTTCGTCGCTTTCAACAACAAAAAAACACGTGACTGCACATTGTTATTAGCTGCAGTAACGGGGTTTTTGTTGAAAATAAAAGCGATGATTTGACGTTTTGTGCCACCATCAAAATATTGTCGTTTGAGGATTAATTTTTGCTTTCCGAGCATGGTGTTGGTGGCCCTGATGTTAACCCTTTAGGCCTTTACCAAATACAAGTAGCAAAATTCTGGGATGGTTCAAATTCAAAGATGACGCAGAGGAAAATTTAAAGTGAGTGAAAATATACATTTTTTTTTTAATTTTGCGGCAGTCATAATTCATAGTCCAATGTTCTCAAAACGATCTCAAACCTCGGGCAAATTAATCCTTACAAACTTGTACGACCCTTTGAAATATTTTCAAACAATGCCGTATCGGTCCTATTCAGTGACAGTATAAACGATTCTTTTTTATATACCTTACTTTGATTGCCGAATAACGACGAATTCAACACATTTAACCATATTTCATATACGTATAAAATGAATATAAATCAATTACGGCAATTGTTTGGAAAAGTAATGTGGGAATGTAAAAGGGTGGTCACGTGAGTAGCACATGACAAAACCCAGAATTATAGATAAATCGTATTTGTATATTTATCTGAACTCCCCAAAGGACTGTAGACGGTAAGGCACACGACTGCCAAAGCAATCAGAATATTCCGGAATAAGAATAACAAGGGTTTAAAAACATTGTCGTCTGTGAAAGTGTTAACTAGCTCATCTTACTTTCCAGCATAACTGGTATGTACATGAGTCTGTCCTCAAAGTTTTCCAGCACATTTTCTTGTTTCTCCACTTTGTGAATGTTGGCAAGTTTACCATTCTCGTCTATAAGGTCTATGAAAGCTGAAAATGTAATAAGATGTGAATATACAATCCGTTATGCTAGGGACAATTTTGTGATACAAAAGATGTCCAGCTTAGTCGATCTACGCTTTTGCAGAGTCTGACTACTCACTAAGATAGAAACTTTTCAGACTTTACACTGGCTATTTCTTCCTGAATGTAGAATGTTTGTTACTACGTGTATTTCATAAAATATAGCCTAGTGCACTATTTATTTAATTATGGTGAAAAATGTAAGTGTTGCGTTAGAAGTGTCTTTAAGTGTAGTTGTGTCGAGGACCCAAGCATGCTATCGTGATCCATGATAGTGTTGTTTAAAATATCATTACACCTTTCTTAGTTTTTTTTATAATACCTCTCCTTGGCTTTTAAATATTGATGCAATATTCTGGAAGTAGAAAAGTGAAGTTTACGGTGTTCCAACAATCATTAGATACAAAACACTTCGTGCTACTTCGGGGTTCATCTGTGACAACGGAAATTTACGAGCGATACCATCGTCAATTTTCGTTTCCACGGAAGTTGCATCAAGTGTTCGGTTTCTAATGAGAAGTGGAATATCTTAAAGTAAATACATTAGCCCTGTGCTCTGTTGCTTTTCTTTCGTTTTTTAGAAGTTCTTTCTTAAAGTGACATTTCAGAATTTTTTGTCATAAATTTTACTTTTATTTCTATCTGAAAGAGCATATTTCCTAATGGAAATTCTGAAAATTTCGAGCCAAAATATTGCGCCGTTTACGAGAAATTTATATTTTTGTGTTAGAATCGATCAAATTGTTGTGGACAACAGTTCGGATTTATATGCAATTTATCGATTATGTCTCAACTTTAAATGTGTGTTTCTCGCTTATTGGCAACAACTTCAAAAAAACCAATAGTATTTATACTCATTAGAATAACCAATCTTTGCATCAAGACATACTTTAAAAAATTGAAATTGGAATGAAATGTCCCTTTAATTACTTTTGAATTTAAATCTATTGTACGTACCTTTGCTATTGTACTGACACTTTTCTCGTAAATATCCCATAAAGATCAGCTGTCGACAATTTGGGTTAATAATCAGTTCTTCGTTCTCTGAAGTAGGAAATAAAAAAAGCGATGAAGACGTGTTGGTGTAAACCAATTACACGGTACGGAAACTACAGAGACAGAGCCATTGGCTCTGCCGCTTAAATCCTCTGGGGCGCTTCCGGCCACGTGTGGCTCTGTCTCTGGGGTCGCGATTTTTTTACAAAAACAGGTGAGTGTTCAACTTTGTTGTTCATTTATTTTCTTCTGGTGCTTAAAATCGAAAAACCGGGAATGTCATGCTCCCCTAAGACCATTTATCTGCCTGTTCTAAATCTGTGAGCTTCAAAGTCGGCAGGGTTTTCACAGGATCATTGTCGTCGTGGGTCGACCCTATGTGATTTTTTCTTGTTTACATCATGTATTCATGTACATTTCAACGGTAAATAGCCAATTGCTGCAGCCAAAACATGTGATATACTAATCGAGGGATAATCTCGATCAGACATTGCTTTCCCATGTAACAAAACCTTAGAAATGATTGGCAAACGTAAAGTTTGAGCAATTTCTATCGGTGGCTCTGTCTCTGGCGGCTGGCTCTGTCTCTGGCGGCTGGCTCTGTCTCTGCGTGCTTGGTGAAAAAATTAACCTATCACAAAATATGCGTCGAAGTAATTTACTCACACACTAAATAGATCATATTGTGTATGGCGAATGGTTCAGTCACCGATTAAACCCTTTGCAAAACCTCGAACATTCACCGTTGTTCAATTTCAAAGCTACAATTAAACAATGTCCTTTGAATGATCAAAGATCAGCCAGTCTAAATTGACGGGGGAATAGGGATTTCGATTTATGTAAATATGTGACTCGGAACCGAACATCCTGTAATAAAGACATCGTACTATCTGGAGACAGCTACTGAACTCTCAAGGTCACCGCGCAAAATGTGCCATTATTCGCTTTTATTAGAGTGGGAAACATGCTTCTCTTCCAATTTACATGTATTGGAATATACACTAACCTTTCGTCACGGCTCATGATTCTATGTAGTACTGTACTTAAGGCGACAAACTGGGTGTTGACAAAGAAACAATTACACGATGGGTAATCCACGTGATTTGGGGAAGGGTCCACGCCGAAAAATTGTCTGTTTAAAGTATAATTATTTTGTTCTATATCTCAGTTTAAACTCTACGTATTTTGACGAGAAATTGCACCATACGCGCCTTTGAGAGGGTCATTCCCGAACCTCTTTATGCATAGAATTCCATAGTTTCATTAAAATGCAACCAAAAACATTCATTTTGAATGTTTGGAGAAACCATGGCATTTGATGCGGAGTGAGTTAGAACCGGGGAATGTCCCTCTCAATGACGCGCGTGCGATACACTTTATCTCGTCAAAATCCGTCGAGTATTAGCTGAGAAAATACACAAAACAGACTTGAAGCAGACGATTTTTCGGTGTGAACGCTTCCGAAAAGTCAGGGGCCTGTTTCATCAAAACATTTAAGAAGTAATTTTGACTTAACGATGTCTTAAAATATCGGTTAAAACAACAATCGCATAATCCAGGGGCTCGTATTTTCAACGATCTTACGACCAAGTTTTTGTATAAAATGTGTAACAAAACATCTGAGTGCATGATAATCAGATTGGACCAATCAGGTTTGTTGTTACAAGTAACTACGCAAAAATTAAGCGTTCGAGCGTTGATAATACGGGCCCCAGGTCTTGATAAATTGGCGATACGCGTTTCTTGTCCTAAACTTGTCGTAAGTCATCGGTAAGACAAAAAATACGTCTTAAAATGAAACTGGCCCCTGTTTTTTGTTGTTTTTTTTATTATTATTGTTATTATTATATTTTGCACCAATATATCCGACATCTTTCCATTTAATCCTTCCCAAGCAAGACATTTTTCTGGTGCATTGCGAGAAAAGAAATTGGCTCATAACCAGCATTTTCATATTTTTTCTGACAGATTTCAATGATAACTATTACATATTTGATACTTCGGAGCTATGCGCAGATACATACATTTCTCTCTCATGAGGGGGGGGGGGGGGGGGGGGGCGCCCATCTGCATCCTTGCATGTCTGGACATCATTTTGTATTGGAGCAGTCCTAAATAAGATGTAAACGGAGGGCATGGGGTTGGGATGATAAAGCATTTCAGTAAAAACCCGCGTAATAGAGGCAAACGAATACACATTTTGTATGTTCGAACCCCATCATAGAAATCCCGGATCCGAAATATAGTTTCACTTGCTTCTTTTGCATACTTAATGCCAAGCTTTCATGAGAAAGTGCATATCAATTATATAAACGCGGTTATTTCCTAAAACATTTCTAATCTGCAGCCAGCCACACCACCATCATCATCATCATCATCATCATCATCATCATCATCATCATCATCGATTCGTCCATCATCTGGCGTGCTAGTTCGCACAGAATCTCTCAACTACTCCAACGCACTAAACGATAGGCTGATATGCCTGTTCTATTTAAAAATTTGCACTTGAAACTTGTTACAAGTCTGCACTTTGTGAATCATTATTCTAATGTTGACACAAACTCCTCAATCAATCTAATGTATACCATGTTTAAGAAAACGTCAAAGAATATTTGCGAAGAATAAACCGAAACGACTAGCAAATTTTTCAGCCTTTACTTTGTTGGGTGGTACAAATTAAACACTAAATATTGCTCAAAATGAGGACGTGGTCACTAGGCTAACAGTACATAAAGCGAATGCGTCACATGGTTTTATTTGAGTGCGCGTGTAATGATAAGCGAAATCTCCTTAAAAGAGAAACCCTTGGCCTATATAAGTCATCATATATTGCACAACGGGCAAAAACTAAAATTAACCGACAGTTCAAAGCGGAGCCAGCCGCCAGAGACAGAGCCAGCCGCCAGAGACAGAGCCACCGATAGAAATTGCTCAAACTTTACGTTTGCCAATCATTTCTAAGGTTTTGTTACATGGGAAAGCAATGTCTGATCGAGATTATCCCTCGATTAGTATATCACATGTTTTGGCTGCAGCAATTGGCTATTTACCGTTGAAATGTACATGAATACATGATGTAAACAAGAAAAAATCACATAGGGTCGACCCACGACGACAATGATCCTGTGAAAACCCTGCCGACTTTGAAGCCCACAGATTTAGAACAGGCAGATAAATGGTCTTAGGGGAGCATGACATTCCCGGTTTTTCGATTTTAAGCACTAGAAGAAAATAAATGAACAACAAAGTTGAACACTCATCTGTTTTTGTAAAAAAAATCGCGACCCCAGAGACAGAGCCACACGTGGCCGGAAGCGCCCCAGAGGATTTAAGCGGCAGAGCCAATGGCTCTGTCTCTGTAGTTTCCGTACCGTGATTATCAAACGGCAAAATTAAAGTAGTCTAGATAAAATCTTATTCGTTTTTTTTCCAGTCTTTTGGGTATAGAAACCATTGTGGGGAATATAGAAATTACTTATCACAAGTAGTTTCTTCATTTTCTCTCAGTGATTTCCAAGGCTTTTATCTTGATGGGCATCAATTGATGGTAGGTAATTGGATGAAATATGATTAGGTTGTTGTTGTTGATGTTGTTGTTGCCACTGCTGCAACAAGCAGTGATAATTTAAACCATTATCAGACGGCAAAATTTAGACTTTTCCAAATTCAAAGATGTTGCAGACGACAATTTTACGTAAATGAAATTTTACAATTCTTGGTGTTTGGGGGTTGAAAACATAGTGGATAATGAAGAAATTGCTTGTCACAAGCAATTTCTTCATTTCCCACAATGTTTTCCCAAGCCTTTATCTTATTTGGTGCCAAAGGGCGTCACTGTGTGGAACTAGGTTTTTAAGGTCGACAAACCATTTTTTAATGAGAATAATGCCTACTATGTTCCTCTGGGATCACAGAGTTAATTTGTCGAATTCAGAAAAGAGTTTACCATAACAAGACATGATTTTGGCCCCCTTAGTAACAATAGTTTGAGAAAAAAAGAACCCGATGATACATCTTTTTCTCGAATTTGTTTGCAATAACACGCACATTTTTTTACGTTTTATCACCAGTCGTTTAATTTGTCGTCTGCATCTCCTGCAAATGACTAGTTATCTTTGAACAATTTTTAGCGTGAACTGTCGCATAGGGGCCTACTAAAAAGACCCAATTGATTGGCCTTATTTATGAAGTGCAAATATAGTATTTTTCTTAATTCGTAATTTCAAAACTAGCCTACTACGAAAAGAGAGAATGCATAAAAAAGACAAATATTTACCGCCGTACTGTATGCTGACAAACATGTTTAACGTTGTAGTGAAGAACGTCGGTGACGTCATAAACGCTCTAACTGTGAGCTGACGTTGACGTTGTAATTCGTAACGTCACCCAATTCAAAATTTGTGTCTTCTCTGACATTTGGCAAATTTAACAATTCAACGTCACGGTAATATGCTTAACGTCGCTGGACTATTTGCCATAATACATGTAGTAGCAAAACTATTTTGGCGAGTTTCCTAATCATTTGTTGGGAAGAAAATGACAAAATCGTGGACTCTCTTTGCAAAAAAGTTAGGCTAGATGTAAATTTTTTGTCCGGGCTCCTCCTCCATGTCCTATGTGACTTAGAATTAAGTAAAGTTAGCCTACATACCCATACCATGTAGCTGTATATCCTAGCTAGTGACGTTAACTGTCAGTTTAAAACTATTTAACTAAAGATTGATATTTTAAAGAAAAATTAGATAATATATTATGTTGGATGTATATCCATTGGCCTATCGATTTTAACTGAAGCCATTAGCAGTTAGTCTGAGCCCTATATTGTGTCTTTTTTTCGGTAGGCCTACTTTGAGATCGGCCTATGTTGATAATTATAAAGAGTCGAAACAACTACATGAACTCAACCCTTTCCCAAACAAGACCTGGTTTTGACGTCCTTAATAGAAATTGCTTGGGAAAACATAGAAACAAAAGAAGAAACTGATGATAATCAGCAGTTTCTCCTTTTGTCTCAATATTTTCTGTGCCATATTTTACACAAATTCTATCTCTGATAACATCTATTTTGTCATTTGTGGCAGTTTTTGAAGTGGATCACCCTAAAATTTTGTTGTTTGGGAAAGGGTTAAAGCGAGAGTTGATTTGAACTCTATTAATTATTGAATTATTATATCAGTATTTCAGCATAGATCTAGTTTCAGTTTTCAAGCTGACTTTTGCAATATCATTGTAGGCCTAGCCTACTTTATTTTAGTGTTCAAGTTAAAAAAGCAGTTACACACAGTGACGCATTTTGACGCCCAAAAATATAATGACTTTAGAAAACAACTGTGGAAAATGAAGACATTGCTTATCACAAGCAATTTCCTTAATTCCCACAATGTTTTATAGATCTCAAGCGCGGATCCAGGTATTTTTCCCGGGGGGGGGGGTCAACCAATCTTTAACCCCTTTTTTTCCAAACTCCGGGGGGGGGGGTCAGGGGTTTACTATGGATCCGCGCATAGAGATACCATGAAGGACTAAATGTAACAACAGTTTTTGGTGGCACACAGGGACGAATGACGCAGCTATTTTGGGGCATAACCAGTAATCTTTTTAATAACCGTTTTTTTCGCCAAATTCCAGGGGGGGTCATGACCCCCTAACCCCCGCTGGATCATGGATCTATCAAGAAAGACCAAACTATGAGCTACATAGATCTAGGCTATGTAAAATTTCATTTATTTTTCTATAAAAGGATAGGCCTGAAATAAATCAAATGATCATAATTTAGTTCCGATCTTGGTCTGGCCAAAAAAAGATGCTTGTGTTCACACAGGCATAGGCCTACTTAAACTTTGCCCATGACATCAATTGACCTTCAGTGATTTCACATGTTAAAAATTAGGCCCGGTATAAAACAAAAAAATGAGAAAGAGGATCAAATTCGTGTTGCAGATAAGAAGCAATACTATATCAACGAAAGGCGTAGATATACCTTTTTTCCATTTGTATTTTACTAATCATTTATTTATGACAAAGAACGCATTTTTGCACTCAATCATTTAAAGGCCGAAACTTGGAGAATAGTCCTTGTTGATATATTTAGTCCTTTCCGTGAATTGGTTTGCATTGGTTTCCTGCCTCTAGAGAAATTTCAAGGCCGAAATAGTCGAAGCAGGCAACCAATAAATCTCTCTCACAAAATGGCGTCCACAGATACGAATTCCACTTCTGAAGAAGATGGGAAGAGTTTTCACGGTATACCGAGAGCAGATTTTCTGGTTTGTGTCGTTTTTCTACCAATTGAAAGATCTTTCTTTACAATGACTTCGCTAAATTTGTTTTACAATGCTTACCCAAACAGTAGAGATCACACAAAGTGTGGTAGTTATTCGCAACAAAACACACGTGTGAAGACTTGCAGGCATTTTGGTCTTCAGGGTTACTGGTTAGACACTAATTTTCCCAACCAAGGAGTCCGCTGGACTCCCATTAACCCTTTCCCAAACGATAAAATTTTAGGGTGATCCACTTCAAAAACTGCCACAAATTAGCGATGCTAAATCGATTAGAGTTACTTCCCTTGTTCGCGAGTCATGAATATTAATGAGGTGACGTCGGCGGCCCAAGATTGGGACCATTTTATTACGCTGTAATACTCTTTTCGAGCGTAAAGCAGGAACCCAAACTGATTTGCATATTAATGACAAATGCTTCCTCGGCCCGGGGATGTGAAATTTCCCGCGATCCATCGCCATTTTCAAAAGTTAAATTAACAAAGAAATTTTACGTCAAGATTATTCCTCATTTAGAGATCGATTACGCTTTATTTTTGGCTTCGTATAAACAAAATGATATATAATCTAACATATGATAATATGTTAGTGAATGAATCAAACCGTATAAGTGCTGAATTTGACCCCCAAAAAATCTCGGTAAAATGTAAACAAAAACCGGAAGTTGCCATTTTGTCTCGAAAGAGAAAGTAGACCAATCTACGATTTCGACCGATTTTTTTGTAACTGGGCTAATAAAGGACTGTATAACTGAATGAATTGTTAGCAATATAGTTCTTTGTAGGCATACAAGAGTCTCGAATTCATGATTTAAGATCTTTGTACTTTATAGCTTACTAACAGTTATTCTCATGTTTCGTCCATGTTTCTTTCGTTCCATACCAGGTAAAAATTGACATTGTTGGCTCTTCTTCAATTTATTTCTCATTTTCTTTTGAGATCTAACTCAATACTCTTTAAGTGTCTTTGACAAACTATTATAACTTACTTATTTGTTTAATTAACAAGCATTACAGTGGCGGATCCAGAGGATGTTCGGGAGGGGGATGTTGGGGGGGGGGGGGGGCTTAACCTGATTATTTCATCTTCATGCAGAAATTCAATCAAATTTATTTAATAATAGGAAAACGAATCCCCCTAATTGTAACTTATTCGTTTTAAGAACTAGCTTTACAGTGGCGGATGCAGAGGATGTTCGGGGGGGGGGGGGGGAGGGGAGTTGTCGTAGCAAAAATTCAGTCAAAAAATTTTAATACTAAGAAAACAAGCCGCCTAATTGTAATAATAATAATGATGCAGTAGGTACTTGATATAGAACTTTTTTTCCAAATATATAGAAGCTTTTAGCAGTATTTTTGTGATTTTATCTTGAGCTATGAAAGGGCCTTAAAGCCCTTTTGTATGGAACCGATTTCCTTTTTCCAGTAGGGAACCAACAGTATAATTATAACAATTATGAAGAAAGTAGATATTAACTTTTTTTCTCAAAATATATGTAAGCTTTTAGCAGCATTTTCATGACTTTTGGGGGTAAAGGGTTATAGAATCTGGAGATAAGGGTCCTCTTGTATGGATCTGTTTTACTTTTTCCAGCAGGGGACCAACAGTACAATAATATTAATGAAAGAGGTACCTGGTATAGAACTTTCTTTTCCAAATATACCAGCTTTTGGCAGTATTTTGTTATTTCTGGGGGGTAAAGGGTTACAGATTTTGGATTAAATGGACTTTTTGTATGGGACTGTCTTACTTTTTTCAGCAGGGGACCAACAGTACAAAGGTATTGATAATGATGTCATTATGATGAAGAAGGTACTTGATATTAAACTTAAATCTTTTCTCGAAAGCTTTTAGCAGTAGGCCTATTCTCGTGATTTTTTGGGGGGAGGGGAAGGGGTAAAAAGGTTACAGATTTTGGAGCTAAAGGACTTTCTGTTTAAAACTTTTTTACTTTTTTCAACAGGGGACCAATAGAACAATAATTAAAACACATAGAAGCTTATATTGTATTCATAAGATAGCAGATATAAAGTTGGGCTGTAATTCAATTGTTTCTTGTTCATCCCAATTTTTTAGCGTTTTTAGTGGTAAGGGTCAAGTAGCAATAACTTTGTTAAAAACGGAGGTATTTACAAAAAATAAGCTGATTTGTCTTTTTCAGATGTGTATGTCTTCATATCTGAAACTCATCTACTTGATTGTGCAATTTAAAAAAATCATTTTGCATGGCTACACAAATGACAAAATGGATGTTATTAAAGATAGGATTTGTGTAAAATATGACATAGAAAATATTGAGACAAAAGGAGAAACTGCTGGTTATCAGCAGTTTCTTCTTTTGTTTCAATGTTTTCCCAAGCCTTTTCTATTAGGGATGTCAAAACCAGGTCTTGTTTGGGTAAGGGTTAAGCAGGGTCTGTCCGTCTGTCCGTCTGTCCACAATTTGTTGTTACCACTCTAGCATCCACAAATATTGACCAATCTTGACCAAACTTGGTCAAAACATGTATGACCATAAGATCTCGGACGAGTTCGATTTTGGGTCAGATCGGACCAGGAAGTCTGGAGTTATGTGCCCCTGAATATCAAAAATAGCTAGTTTAGACTTTGTTACCACTCTAGCATCTACAAATATTGACCAATCTTGACCAAACTTGGTCAAAACATGTATGACCATAAGTTCTTGGACGAGTTTGATTTTGGGTCAGATCGGACTAGGAAGTCTGGAGTTATGTGCCCTTGAACGTCAAAAATGGCTAGTTTTGACTTTGTTACCTCTCTAGTATCTACAAATATTGACTAATCAAAACAAAACTTTGCCACAATGTTGGTAACTATAAGATCTTGGATGAGTTCTATTTTCAGTGTGATAGGAGCAGGAAGTCTGGAGTTATGTCCCCTTGAATTTGACAAAATTGCTAGTTTTGACTTTGTTACCACTCTAGCATCTACAAATATTGACCAATGAAGACAAAATTTTGCCATAATGTTAGTAACCTTAAGATCTTGGATGAGTTTGATTTTCAGTGTCATCGTAGCAGGAAGACAGGAGTTATATGCCCTTGAACGTCAAAAATGGCTAGTTTTGACTTTGTTACCGCTCTAGTATCTACAAATATTGACCAATCTTAACCAAACTCGGTCAAAACATGTATGACCATAAGTTCACGAATGAGTTCGATTTTGAGTCAGATCGGACTAGGAAGTCCGGAGTTATATGCCATTGGATGTCAGAAATGGCTAGTTTTGACTTTGTTACCACTCTAGCATCTACAAATATTGACCAATCAAGACAAAACTTTTTCACAATGTTGGTAACTATAAGATCTTAAATGAGTTCGATTTTCAGTGTGATAGGAGCAGGAAGTCTGGAGTTATGTGCCCTTGAATTTGACAAAATTGCTGTTTTCGACTTTGTTTACACTGTAGCTTCTACATTTATTGACTAATCAAGGCAAAACTTGGCCACAATGTTGGTGACCATAAGATCCTTGATGAGTTAAATTTTCAGCTTGATTTGGCCAGAAAAACAAGAGTTATTAACCCTTTAATTTCATAAAATTACCGTTTCGACTGTATTTTCTCTTAAATAACAAACAAATATGGACCAATCAAGACACAACTTGGTCGCAATGTTGGTGACCATGATATCTTAAATGTTTTAATTTGTCAGATTGATTGGATTAAAAAAACAGAGTTGTGTGCCCTTGACGGTTACAAAATTGCCGTTTTCGACTTTGTTTTCCCTCAAACAGCAATAAATATTAACCAATAAAAAAAACTTGGACATAATGTTGATAAGAATTGCTTTACCAGAACAGAGTTATGTGCCCTTTACTGTGACAAAATTGTTGTTTTCTTCCACTTTGTTTTGACTGTAACTGCTACAAATATTGATCATTCAAGATTATGAAAGCAGTTTTCAGCTGGATCATATAAATCTCGCATCTTAAATTATGTGCTCTTGAACTTGACAACTTTGGGACTTTCATTCTATGTAGGTGCAGGTGAGCGATTAAGGACCATCATGGTCCTCTTGTTTTTTAGATAGACTCATTCCAATACAGTACTTAAAGCTAATCACTTGTTGAAATTTCGGGATGCGCGTGTAAAGTTTAAATCAATTTGGTCATGGAATAATTGAACCATTAATTGGAATATTTCAACGACAAGGTATCATTTTTGCATTTCATACAAGGAGACAAAACTTTCTAGACATTGTTGTTTGGCGTCCAGTGTTTTAAATGAAAAATGGATATTTCGTAGATGCTTTATGGGGATATTTTTGGTTTTGGAAAGGGACTTTGTGCGGATGAATCTTTAAAACTTTGCCGACCAGTTAGTTCCCGTGCCCGTATTTAAATTACATGTCCGAAGTTTATCGCCTAGGAAAATTGGGAGAGAAAGTTCGGACGGTTTATGAAATCTTCTTTTTCTAAAAAAGTGGTGATTTTAAAGAACAAAATCCTGGAACGTAGCAAGCAATAGACATGTTTTCATACAAATTAAATATAAATACAGACATTAGCGCTCTACCTTTTAAAGTATGATCTTTGGCTTTATTACAAATGAACATGCACTGTATACCAAATACCTGTGGTCTAAGAACTCGTGTTGATACCGAGCTAAATGGCAATTGTCTGCGTGACGTCATGTGATGACGTATACTATACGTATTTACAATAAATTCTAGGAAAGAGAATTCAAGACGCAACAGGAGAAAAGGCGATTGTTTTAGAGAACAAAACATTAATGTTGTGCTTTGTTTTATATTTACGTCCGAAGTTACCGGAGAGTCCGAAGTTACCCGAAGTAACCCTAGCACTTACGCCGTGCGGAAAACTTCGGAGGTTTAGCCCTCACACTACTACATTTGAAATCAAAATTTCGATCTAAAAATGGTATGAATTGAAAGATAAATCAATTGTTTTTCACTTCAGTATAATTTTGAAATAAAAAATTACCTTGTTTTAAGAAAAATCCAACCAAATTTCCAACAACCCTTTACAAAAGCAAGATGGCCGACAGGCTTGCCAATTGTAGTAAAAACACGTTTCACAGTCATAATTTGATTGACACATCAGTATTTTAGTAATTTTAAGGTGGTTATAAACATAATGTAGTTATTTTTCATTGTTTATGCCTCACTTTACCATGAATAGGGACTTAGAAGAATTTAAGATTTGCTACACAGAATAACAGTAACCTGACAGGACTACATAGAATATTAAACATAAATTCAGGATAATATGAAAAAAGGCAAAGCTCTGACCGGGTTCAACAGCTGTTATTGTTTTTTTTTTTTTTTTTTTTTTTTTTAAATAGCAAACAATGGGAATTACGCTTAATAGATCTATTGAGTTTATAAAAAACGTTTAGTGATGTAGGCCTAAGTCCTACAGTAGAAGTGCCAAGCCCAGATAGCTCAGGCGGTGACGGCGGAGTCTTTCAAGCTTTCAACCCATGGGCTGCGATTTTAAACCACGCGTCGGCTAATATACTCTCTGACAACTAACAAAAATCATAAATCTTTCACTAATGGATGTGAATTATCCAAGTGAGAGAGAAGCTGGATGATCGGATTTGATATTGTGGCTCTACTGGTAAGAAAAATATCACGAATACGAATTTTGAAGACCCTAGCGAAGTAAGCTTAAGTAAACGTGGATACAAAATGAATTCACAATAACTAACATCTCCCTTTGTCGCAATATTTTCTTTTCTATAAAGTAATTATACAGGTCCTATCTTTATCAACAGCTGCTTTGTACTCTAAAGTAGGCCTAGCTTTAGAAAATCTACGTGAAGTTTCTTTTTTAAACAGTCTTTCATCAACTATTCTAAAATAATTACTATGTGAAGTTTACTTTTTAAACAGTCTTTCATCAGCTATTCTAATATAATTAGTTTTGCTTACATTTCCCCCGCCCCCAATATTTCCTCCTACAAGATTTTGTTTTTTAACAGTACCATTTTTTATACGCCCGAAGGGTCGTATTATGTTATGGCCCCGCTCGTCCGTCTGTCTGTCCGTCTGTCCGTCCGTTAGCAAATTCTTGTGTGCGCAACTACTCCTACAGTTTTGATCAGAATTTAATCAAACTTGCCACAGTGAATCTCCATGGTGTCTAGTTGTGCACATCGCTTACAGAATTTAGATAACTGCTTTCGTTCTTGAATTATCTGCCCTTGAATTTAAGGAAAAATGCCCATTTTCTCAAAAATGCTCATTTTTTCTCCTGTCTGCTACTTCTACAGTTTCAACCAGAATTTAATCAAAGGAGCCACAATGAATCTCTATGGTGTCTTGTTGTGCAAACAAAATTTTGATAACTTTTCATGTTTGAATTATCTGCCCTTGAATTGAAAAAAAATGCCAATTTTACTGACAAGCCCCTCTCGGGCCTATATGCGCCGCTCTGCGAAGCTCTTGTTTGCAAAAGGACCCGCAAAATAACGTCGCTTGATGTTCTGATAATGCGCGGGAACGTCAACGTCGTGGGAACGCAGAAAAAATGAAGTGACGTCATATCGGCTAGTTTTGTGACATCAAAGATAAAAAAGTTGACTGGTTCACTCAACTGTGATAGTTTGTTTTCAAAAGTTGACTGGTTCACTCAACTGTGATAGTTTGTTGTTACGGAGTTTCAGATAACGGATTCAATTTTACGCTAAACCAATTCACAATCTCAACATCTTGGATAAAGCCCGGCAAAAAGAGTACCGAGAAATCCAATTGCCGGAAGGAGCTCAAAACGAGGCTATGACAGCTTGAGCCAAACTCACAAAGTAACAAAATCTCTAAAATCTATACGCCCACAATACCGTAAGCCGTGGTCAATTTCATTGACCCCGGTACTAAACTGACACGATTTAAAAACGCAAAAAGGTACCTTTACAAATAGTATCTCCTACATCTTACAAAACCGATGTATAGCAATGTAAAAGTGTAAATGTTACAATTGTTAACATGACAGGACAGAAAATGATCTTTAAAGCCACGAATAATGCCTGAATGGATGTCAGATTATGCCAAAATGCACGTTGAGTCAAGAGCCTGGCATCGAACATCGACGGCAGCGAACCCAGTGTTTTCACAGGCGATTTATCACCATGTCCCGATGTATAGGCCGCCCGCAATTACCAGCCATGGCATTTGCTGTAGACTGAGTCATCACAAATCTGTTGCGTTAGTGACGTTGACGTATACAATTATTATGACGTACAGTTGTTACACGCAGCTGACCGGGACGTGGGTGGTCTGTAAATCTTCAAGTGTCGTTTACACGTCTCATAAACCTTGCAACCGTCGATTCGGCTTCATTAAAGCGTCTAGCTACCTTCATTTGCGAAACACGGCAAACCAAAAGCCAAAAAACTCGGTTCCTTTTTCGCAAAGTAAGCCTCAGCATTTTATACTCAATTTTCTTTCATTGTTCTCGTATGTTTTCAATAAGTAAATCAAAGTGGTAATTTGTACACAAACAATCTTTGTGATTTAACACGTGGTCTGAATGCACGAGACGCACGAGCATTTAATGATGGGCGGGTCAGATGTCCGGATAGAGTACAGAAAACACGACAAAATCACTTGGGCGTGAAGCGTACATATTGGCTCATACATGTCCCTAAATATGGTGACGATCGAGGCAATAGGAAAGGAATGGTTAATGAAAACGTGTTTTGCGTTTTTAAATCGTGTCAGTTTAGATCCTGTTATCTAGAGCTACCAGCTTACTTATCATTTTGCTTCGGCAGAATTTTTAAGGAGTCAGTCGGACTCCCTAAGTTGAAAATCAGGGAGTCCCACCAATTTTTAGGGAGTCTCGGACTCGTGGACTCCCCTTTGTTGAACCCAGGACCGTCTTTTACCTCTCAATCATTGGGCAAATTTTTACCAAACTTGGCAGGAATGTACCTTGGTTGACTCTTTACTTAACTTGTCCATGAAATTTTGATTGGTCTATAAATGTGGGCGTGGCAGGGTGGGGCTTATTTAACTTGGAGAAATCACAAAATAATTCTTTTAAAATCAACTGTAGGGCCAATTTCAATTAAACTTGGCAGAAATGCACCTTAATCCTTTCCCAAATGACAACGTTTAAGGGTGTTCCAGTTTGGAAGCTGCAACAGACGACAAAATGGATGTTGATAAAGATAGAATTAATATACAATATAGCATGGAAAATGTTGAGACAAAAGGAGAAACTGCTGGCTATCAGCAGTTTCTTCTTTTGTCTCAATGTTTTCCCAAGCAATTTTTATTGGGAACGTCAAAAGCAGGTTTTGTTTGGGAAAGGGTTAAGTGACCCTATATGTCTGTGAAATTTTGATTGGTCCATAAATGTGGGCAGGGCTTATCAGAATGGCAGAAATCACCAAAAATTCTTTAAAAAATCAACCGTAAGGCCAATTTTGACCAAATGCGGTAGAAATGTTCCTTGGGTGTCCAATTACTTCAATTTGTAGTAAAATTTTGATTGGTCCATAAATGGGGACAAAGCAGGACGGGTGGGGCTTATCAGAATGGGAGAAATCACAAAAAAATTCTTTAAAAACAACCATTGGGTCAATTTAGTACAAACTTGTCAGAAATGTTTCTTGGGTAATACTTTGTCAGTGAAATTTTGATTGGTCTATAAATGTGGGTGTGGCCAGGCAGGGCTTATCAGAATTGGATAAACCATGAAATAATTCTTTAAAAATAAGTCAATGGGCCAATTCAGACTAAACTTGGCAGAAATGTTCCATGTGTGACCCTTTTCAAGATTTGGCAGTGCGAGGCTTACAAGAAATCATGAGATAATTCTTTTACTT
Organism: Fragum sueziense; assembly: GCA_963680895.1. Taxonomy (NCBI): domain Eukaryota; kingdom Metazoa; phylum Mollusca; class Bivalvia; order Cardiida; family Cardiidae; genus Fragum; species Fragum sueziense. The sequence continues at coordinate 24,097,335 of OY804595.1, read as the reverse complement.
TAGCCAGTGGAGCGATTCAGGCCCTCTTGGGCCTCTTGTTTATCATTTTCAGGGAAAAAGACCAACTGTTTTATCTAAGTGGCCCTTAAAATTCGATATTTAAGGTAAGATTAAGGGTATAGGCATTTTCTTTAAATAGATATGGGCCCAGCCCAAAATCTAATGGCCATGTCATGGGTGACTGGGCCTCTGCTAGTCTTTACCCTTCGATTTTATCGCGTCATATGTGTTTGGACTAAAAATGGATGACAATTGAAGGTAATTCTAACAGTTATTTACAAAGTGCTATTCATGGTGTGGCATGCCTAGATAATGTATCATTGACAGTGTTAGATAAAGCTGTAACTACAGCTTGAATGAATTCAAGAGTAAGCTGTAGTTACAGACTTTTTGAACGTAACCAGTGATTATTATGGCAATAGGAGAATTTGAATGTGATGGCGCTTGATAATTGTTGATATTTTGGTGCCAAGATTTTTTGAGTCCCCAACCATTTTCCCCAGTTACGATTTTCTTTGGCAGCCTGAATCTTGTGTGCTTTGTTTTAAATGAATTTTGTTTTCTTTGCTCATTTCAGGAAGATGTAGATTCTTACATGAAACAAGCTGATGAAACTGCAGAATCGATCCTTAAAAAGTTAGATGAACAACATAATAAATACAAATTTATGGAGTATAACCTTTCAATGAAAAAATCAAGGTGAGAATATGATACTTTGATGAATGAAATATCTAGATAGAACTTGCTTTATAATGTATGCACTGTACAGGGGTGTAAATTTCCACTCCCCTACTCGTGTTTGCAAGTATCTTTCAGTAATGGGCAAATTAAAAAAAAGACAAAGTTCTACAATTCAATCTAATCTGTGTTATTTGACTGTCCTGATCCTTTACAATACAGAACATTTTTACTGTGCCTTTGGTAAACAGGATGTTTACAAGCAAATGAGCATAGATTTATCATATGCAAATAAATGGTTCTGTAGCAACCCCATCTCTGTTTATATCAACACTGGTTGTTTCTACGTAATTCCCACTCCTGTCATCTGCTGAAAGAAAAGTCATATTAAGGAGTTTTCCTACACTTTCGGTGCCTCCAGAAAATGGAAAGCAAACAGTCGTGTTCCCAAAGAAAATTTTCTTCCATTTTTCCCAATCTATTTAAAGTATTTAATTTCCTTATCAAAGAATGAATGTTTCCCTTACTTTTTTTCACAAACTTTGCTATTTGGCATGTTAACAATTTACCAATTTGGCTAGCCTTTTTCCCCAAAATGGACAGGAAAACCCCTTTGCTATGATTGTTATTGAAAGAAAAGGAGAAAATGCTAATTATCAGTGTTTTCTTCTTTTCCTTCCACATTTTCAAGTCCTCTTTCATTTGGGATGTCAAAACCCGTCTTGTTTAGGAAAGGATCAATTGATATGTATTTTCTCTTTATTCCAGGTTAAAGGCACAGATACCAGATATAAAAAAATCTTTAGATATTGTAACTCATTTACAAACGAAAAAGGTAATTAAATGTACTTAATTAACCCCTTCCCAAACGACAAAATTTTAGGTTGATCCAATTTGAAAGCCACAACAGACGACAAAATGGGTGTTGATAAAGATAGAATTAGTATACAATATAGCATAGAAAATATTGAGACAAAAGGAGAAACTGCTGGTTATCAGCAGTTTCTTCTTTTGTCTAATTGTTTTCCCAAGTAATTTTTATTGGGGACGTCAAAACCAGGTCTTGTTTGGGAAAGGGTTAAAGTAAGTCCTAAACATTACTTTCTAGTTCTTAGTGAAAGAAACATTTTGTAATGTAACCAAGATCTTAAGATGAAGGTGTTAGTTACTTGTCAAAAAACAATGTTTCATTTCTTGTTATCAATTTTGTCTGTCAGTGATTTGCTTCCGAAACCAAAAGGAAGAACGTCAGGAAATGTTATCTGTGTCGGCTTCACTGTAAAAGTGGCACTAAACCACAATCAATCAACAAATCAATCAATCAGTCAATCTAATTTCATTTTTTCAAGTTTTGCATTTGTTATCCATATTTATTTGTCAATACATGTATGAGCTATAGATAAGCAGAGGTCCCATTCACGCACATATGTGCGTAATTCACGTACAGAAAAGAAAATTCACGCACGCAAATTCTGGGTAAAGGCTGCATGCACGCACTGGTTTCATAGAATGGAAACTGCTATAAAACATATTTTTCATGAATAGATTCTCTGTTTGACAGGAAAAAATATTTCTAAGTCAATGAAAATACATTTTGTTGGTTAAAACTGGTTGAGTAAGTGTGTTATTGCACCTTGATGCGTTTAACTTTATTGCTTACATTCAGAATGTAATTTTCATGATGAGTAATTATTATGAGCACCATATTTTCAAAGACACTCACTGATAGGCTTCAATAAACCAATCAACAAGCATATCTCAAAAGTATTTGATTATTGTGTCACAAACCATGCTGTCTGCTTGCTGTAGAAATAATTGGAACAAAAATTTCAACAGAATCATGATTGTTTTTCCAAACTGTAAGCATAATAGCAACTGGAAAATGGATGGGAATGACAACTTGTTTTAATGATGTTCGCTGATTGAGTTTAGACGCAAGTTCAAAAAGGTAAAATGGTTTGAGTAATGGTATTTCTGTTCATGTCAACAAAACTCCAAATTCTAACACCTGTCACTCGCCATTACTTAACTGAATTATTACCACACAATGGAACATACATTATAGCCTTTCTAAAAAACATATTTTTTATTTTAGTGCACCCCCAGTTTTCATTTTGCACTCCCAACTTTTTACTCCAGGGAGTGCATGCACTCCCAAAAAATTTTTTGAGTGGGAACTCTGAGATAAGAGAGTGCATTGCCTTAAGTTTTTAGCTCACCTGAGCACGAAGTGCTCAAGGTGAGCTATTGTGGTCGCTTTTTGTCCGTCGTCCGTCCGTCCGTCCGTCTGTCCGTCTGGTCATCTGTCCGTCCACAATTTCTTCAAACATCTTCTCCTCCTAAACCATTGGTCCAATTTTAACCAAACTTGGCAGGAAGGATCCTTATGTGACCTTTTTCAAAACTTGTTCGTGAATTTTTGATTCGTCAAAAAATGTGGGTGTGGAAGGGCGGGGCTTATCGGATTTTAGAGAAATCCTAAGAAAATTCTTTAAAAATCAACCATAGGGCCAATTTGAATCAAACCTGGCAGGAATGTGCCTTGAGTCATCCTTTTCAAAATTTATCCACAAATTTTTACATTTGTCAATAAGTGTGGCCGTGGCAGGGAGGAAGGGGCTTATCAGACTTAACCCTTTCCAAAACAAGACCTGGTTTTGACGTCCCTGATAGAATTGGCGTGGGAAAACATTGAGACAAAAGAAGAAAATGCTGATAATCAGCATTTTCTTCTTTTGTCTCAATATTTTCTCTACTGTATTGTACACAATTCCTGCTCTCATTAACATCCATTATGGGGTCTACAGCAGCTTTTGAATTAGACAACCCTAAATTTTTGCCGTTTGGGAAAGGGTTAAAGAAATCATAAGAAAATTCTTGAAAAATCAACCATTGGGCCCAATTGAACCAGGCTTTGCAGGAATGTGCCTTTAGTCACTCTTTTCAAAGTTTATCCACAAATTTTTACATTTGTCAAAAAATGTAGCCGTGGCAGGGAGGAAGGGGCTTATCGGACTTAGAGAAATCATAAGAAAATTCTTTAAAAATCAACCATTGAGCCCAATTAAAGCAGACTTTGCAGGAATGTTTCTTGAGTCACTCTTTTCAAGTTTATTCACAAATTTTTACATTTGTCAAAAAATGTGGCCATGGCAGGGAGGAAGGGGCTTATCGGACCTAATGAAATCATAAGAAAATTCTTTAGAAATCAACCATTGGGCCCAAATGAACCAAACTTTGCAGGAATGTTCCTTGAGTCAAAATTTGTTCCCAAATTCTTACAATTGATAAAAAATGTTGCCATGGCAGGTAGGAAGGGGCTTATCGGACTTAGAGAAATCGTAAGAAAATTCTTTAAAAATCAACAATTGGGCCAATTTGAACCAGACTTTACAGGAATATTCCTTGAGTTACTCTTTTCAAAGTTTGTTCACAAATTTTTATATTTGTCAAAAACTGTGGCCGTGGCAGGGAGGAAAGGGCTTATTGAAATCAGAAGAATATTCTTTAAAAACCAACCATTGGGCTAATTTGAACCAAACCTGCCTGAAAAGTTCCTTGAGTTATAATTGAGAGATAATTGCTTTTTTAAAAAGCAACATTTTCGTTCAATATTCATCAAACCCTATGTTGTTGGTGATCATTTCAATCATCTGCTTGAAAAGATTAATACATTCTATATAGGGTTTGGATATGAATAATGAAAAAAGGAAAGGCTTTCCTATTTCTCTTATCTATTTCTCTTATCTGTTGCTCTGGTCCCATGTTTATCTTATGTAAACAGATAAGAAGGGATTAACCTAGCTTATCAGATGGAGATCTTTCTTCAAAACAAACTTTACAGGATCGATTGGAACAAAATTATTACTTAATTGTTTCCAAACAGAAAGTCCTTAGAAGTTTCATGTCTTTGAATTTGACAAAATTGCCATTATCACTCTTATCATATTGATTCAGGTGAGCGATTTAGGACCATCATGGTCCTCTTGTTTTTAAAATGCTAAATATTATTCAATGTTCATCAAACCCTTTCATCCCCTCCTTCATGTACATGTTTCTATTGCTCTGATGACTTAATGTGCTGTAGCCATAGCGCCGGAGTTAGCATCTGCATCTCATTTGAGAGGTCCTTGGTATGATCCCAGACTGTGGCAAATATCCTTTCTGGCTAAAATATCACCAACCAATGGCTTGATATCGTTAATCCATGTCGGTCAGCGGCAGGAGGCTCGGTTGGGTATAGTATGGGTAGCGAGAGGAATCCATGGTAAGTTACTTCAGCCACCACGATATGACCATAGCAATTGAAAACGGTGTTAACCCTTTCCCAAACAAGACCTGGTTTTGACATCCTTAATAGAATAGGCTTAGGAAAACATTGAAACAAAAGAAGAAACTGCTGATAACCAGCAGTTTCTCCTTTTGTCTCAATATTTTCTGTGCCATATTTTACACAAATCTTATCTTTAATAACATCCATTTTGTCATTTGTGGCAGTTTTTGAAGTGGATCACCTTAAAATTTTGTTGTTTGGGAAAGGGTTAAACCCCAACAAACTAAACTGATGACTTGGTGAAGTATCTGATTGTAAATATACCCATCTGTTTGCAGGATAGCACAGACCCTCTTGAATCCAGGTTTTTATTATCAGATCAAGTTTATGCGAAGGCCAGAATTCCACCCACTGATAAAGTCTGTCTGTGGTTAGGGGTAAGTTGTCTCTATAATGTGATCCATCACGCTACAAACGGACCTTGTGGAAAGCATGTAAAACCCTATTTGAAGAAATGGATCAGACTCGGCAGATGTCAACCAGATGTCCTATTTTGAAATTTGAGCATATAGCATCATTGGCGAAACATTCTATATTCAAAAATTATTTTGGAGTGAAAAGTTTTGACCTTAGTCAGGCTGCGCAGATTGCACAGACTGACTAGGGTCAATACTTTTCACACTTTCCAGAAGTTCTCTTTTAGCTTGACGGGTCACATATGGGTCTTTCTTTGGTAAAGTGCCATAATTGGGGTTCTCATTTTAAAATGCTTATAAAAGAAAATAAGAAAGTCCTTTTTGAAACATTGAAGTATATATCATTTAAGTAATAATCAAAGATATACATAAGATAAAATTATGGGTGTGAAAGTACGATAAGTTTGAGAAAAAAAATTATAAGAAAAAAATAATGCCATTTTTGACAAAGAAAATGGGACATGATCACAGTGCTAAATTTCGGAGGAATAAAAGTCACAAAAAGATCGTACCTTAACCCGTATTTTGTTTTCATATTCATTGGAATGGAATTAACTAACCTTAATTTGGTGTATAAATGCTAGAATTAGCCAAATAAGTATGAGAAATAATGTTTGAAATATAACGTGCCGCTCGTAACGTAGTCTGTCCTCCAGCTGGTCCAAATCTCATGCACTTTTTTCTCTGGATAAATAGACTTCGTGTTGCTTGTCATGAAAAAAAATATAGAAAACATATTTGATAATACAAATCTGTCCTTTCTGTATCGATCTACGATGTTCATAAGTGTCAAAATCGAAAATCATTTAGTGTTGAATTATTTCTGTCTCGTTGTTCGTTCGAATTCTGGAATTTTAAAATCGACCGCGGCCAGTTTAGAGTGGATATTGCGCAATACACAGTATGCGCATGTCTTCTTTGCATCGTTTTGCGTCATTTCCTGTTCTAACCACCGAAAAGGATTATCATGGGAGAGACGACGAAATGTAAATAAAAAGATGTCCTAGGTGGATTAAAGTGGTTACGAGCGAAATATCTGTCCTATGTTCGAGCGAAATTTGATCTTTGAAACTCGAAAGGTATGGCAAAGAATAAACAAGGCCTGTTTCTTTTCAATATTTACCTTTGAATTACCCAATAAATGCTTCTGAACAGAGGTTACCATGAAAAGACGGGCGTTATTGCAGAAAATGCGCAATTTGTACGAACAATGGACAGTTCTCATCACGGACGAACATTGAGACAGTTTTTTTTGTAGGAACAGAATGACAGATTTTTTTAAATAATTGTATTATAGCAAAATTGTAAGGAAAAGTTTTATAATCAGTTAATATTAACAGTTTTCAAGTAAATCCTCAAAACTATGCACACAGGAGTCGCCGAAAAGTCAGAAAGAGTCAGAAAATATTTTTCCGTCTTCTGTTCATACAACACTTTTTTTGTTTTTAATTTTTTCCATATTAATTTAATCTTTTGAATTTTCCCATCTAAATGCTTTTACACTAAAAGTGGATGTCACTGAGTTGAAAAATAGCACAGAAGTAACATTATAGGTTCATTGTTGAGAGTTTGCTTGTGCTTTCTGTCTGTGTGTTTGTACAACATCTGTCTTTGTTCGGCACAACACACTTTGCAATATTTTGATGAAAAAGAAGGGTTTAAAGCAAATTTTTAAACTAAATCAATGAAAGACCTGTTTTCAAAAGGAATAATTCACATATTGCTCAAGTTTAACAAACACTTTCTGAATATTTGGCAAAACTGGATGTCTCTGTTCGTACAACACTTTTTAACAGCATGCAACTTCAAGAACAAAAAACTAACTTTTCTGGATAAAAATTTATCTTCTTGAATATATTTTTGAAAAATAGAGATAGTTAGCTGTTCTGACTGTGATTTTTGTGGAATTCTAATGATATTGAAAATTCATGTACATTGTCCCATCAATTATGGCACTATACCAAAGAAAGACCCATATATCTCTACCTGGGATAACCTTTTTGAATTCAAGGAAATTTTAGTCTAGTCTAGTGTGCAATAGCAAGAAAAATACAAAAGCAGATGTCCATATTCAGCCTTGTTTTATGATGACTAAAAGTTTATTAGCTCACCTGAGCACGAAGTGCTCAAGGTGAGCTATTGTGGTCGCTTTTTGTCCGTCGGCGTCCGTCTGTCTGTCTGTCCGTCTGTCTGTCCGTCTGTCTGTCCGTCTGTCTGTCCGTCTGTCTGTTCACATTTTGTTGTTACCATTCTAGCACCTACAAATATTGACCAATCTTAACCAAACTTGGTCAAAACATGTATGACCATAAGTTCTCGAATGAGTTCGATTTTGAGTCAGATCGGACCGGGAAGTCCAGAGTTATGTGCCCTTGAACGTCAAAAATGGCTTGTTTTGACTTTGTTACCACTCTAGCATCTACATATATTGACCAATCTTAATTAAACTTGGTCAAAACATGTATGATCATAAGTTCTTGAATGAGTTTGATTTTGGGTCAGATCGGATCAGGAAGATCGGAGTTATGCACCCTTGAATATCAAAAATAGCTAGTTTTGACTTTGTTACCACTCTAGCATCTACAAATATTGACCAATCTTAACCAAACCTGGTCAAGACATATGTAACAATAAGTTCTTGGATGAGTTCAATTTTGGGTCAGATCGGATCAGGAAGTCAGGAGTTATGCGCCCTTGAATATCAAAAATCGCTAGTTTTGACATTGTTACCACTCTAGCATCTACAGATATTGACCAATCTTGACCAAACTTGGTCAAAACATGTATGACAATAAGTTCTTGGACGAGTATGATTTTGAGTCAGATCAGATCAGGAAGTCCGGAGTTATGTGCCCTTTGATTTCAAAAATAGCTAGTTTAGACTTTGTTACCACTCTAGCATCAACAAATATTGACCAATCAAGACAAAACTTGGATAGAATGTTGGTAACCATACAATAATGAATGAGTTCGATTTTCAGTGTCATCGAAGAAGGAAGTCTGGAGTTATGTGCCCTTGAATTTGACAAATTTGCCGTTTTCGACTTTGTTTACACTTTAGCATCTACATTTATTGACCAATCAAGACAAAAAGTGTCAACAATGTTGCTAACTATAAGCTGCTGAATGAATTAAATTTTCAGCTTGATCGGACCAGAAAACCAGAGTTATTAGCCCTTGAATTTCACAAAATTGCCATTTTCAACTTTATTTTCACCTCAAAAAACACAAATATTGACCAATCAAGACTTAACTTGGTAACAATGTTGGTGACCATGAGATCTTATATGATTTCATTTTTCATATTGATCGGACTAAAAAAGCCAGAGTTGTGTGCCCTTGATGGTGACAAAATTGCCGATTTTGTTTTTAATTTCACTCAAACAGCAATAAATATTGACCAATCAAAAAACAACTTGGACATAAGTTTGATGAGAATATCTTTTTCAGAACAGAGTCATGTGCCCTGGATTATGACAAAATTGATGTTTTTTTATCGACTTGGTTTTCACTATAACAGCCACAAATATCGATCATTAAAGATTAAGAATGCTGTTTTCAGCTGGATCATAATCTCGCATCTTAAGTTTCGTGTTCTTCTCTTAGAGATACCTAGGTCATGTAAAAGATGGATCTTGTTCTGCATGGAGAAAGTTTCAAACTTCTATCAGGTGAGCGATCCAGGGCCATCTTGGCCCTCTTGTTCAATTTAATGTCAAAACTAGGTGCCATATGGGAAATGGCCTATACCATAGGTATGATTGCTTTATCCTTTTCTGAACAATGATGCTTTTTAGCGAGCCGGGACTTTATGTCCGGGGAGCTAATGTCACAGCCCTAGTGTCGGCGTCCTGTCCTGTCCCGTCCCGTCGCGTCTTCACTTGAAAAACTTTAACCTGGTCTATATCTCAGGCACTATTACAGATACAGCCTTGATATTTCACACATAGATAGTTCTTGACAAGACCTTTCATTTGGGACCATGACCTTTGGCCTAGTGACCTTGACCTTGGAGTTTGACCTACTTTTAAAAAACTTTAACCTGGCCTATAGCTCATGCATTATTATAGTTAGAGCCTTGATATTTCACACATGGATACCTCCTGCCAAAACCTTTCATTTGTGACCATGACCTTTGAACTTGTGACCTTGACCTTGGAGTCTGACCTACTTTTAAAAAATTAGCTGTTTTTGTGACAAGCTCCCATATAGGCGAGCTACGTTGTCCGCGGACAACTCTTGTTGATGCACCTACTAGCAAAAGGTTTTGAAAACACTGAGACAAACTTTTTTTGTTTAAGTTCATTCAATAAACATTATGTCTATAAGCTCAAATTTGTAATAAAGAAAAGTGATGTACATGTAGTTTTGTGTTTTCTCTTTAACAGGCAAATGTGATGTTAGAATATAATTTAGATGATGCTGAATCCTTGCTGCAGAAGAATCAAGATGCAGCCTTAAAGACGTGTAAACAGGTGGAAGAAGAATTAAGTTTTATTACTGAACAAACTACTACTTTAGAAGTCAGTATCCTTTTGGTGTTTTGGTAGAGATTTCAATGTGGTTTGTATTGTGATACGAAGGAAGATTTGCACTATTCTCATGTTTTTCCCAGGTTTAAATCGTTTTCCATTAAAGGGACATTTCATTCCGATTTCAATTTTTTAAAGTATGTCTTGATGCCAAGATTGGGTATTCTAATGAGTATAAATACTATTAGTTTTTAGCTCACCTGAGCACGAAGTGCTCAAGGTGAGCTATTGTGATCGGTCTGTTGTCCGGCGTCTGTCTGTCTGTCCATCCGTCCGTTCACAATCATAAAAAAATCTTCTCCTCTTAAAGTGCTGGGCAGAATTGGATGAAATTTCACAGATATGATCCTTGGGTCATCCTTTTTCAAAATACTTCAAAGAATTGGGATCGGGGTCAGAATGGGCTCAAAAAGTAGGTCACTAGGTCAAATCTTATTTTTGCTCTAGGAGTCACAGTATTTGCTCAATCATTGTGAAAGTTGACCAGAATCTTTGTCTTGATGATATCTAGGTCATCTTAAAAAGTAGGTCATGCCAGGTCAAAATGTAGGTCACTAGGTCAAATGATTTAAAATCCTTCTTTTAGCTCTAAAAGTGCTGCCTTTGGCTCAAGTCTTGTCAAAATTGCTCAGAATGTATTTTTGGTTGATATCTAGGTTCTTTTAAAAATCGGGTCATGTGAGGTCAAAAATGAGGTCACTAGGTCTGTTTGATGAATTCCTTCTTTTTGCTCAGAAGTGCCCATTTTTAGCCAAATTATTATGAAAATTGCTAAGAATGTTTTTATTAATGATATAAAGGTCATGTAAAAAGTTTGTCATGCAAGGTCAAAAACTAGGGCACAAGGTCAAATATCAAGAATTCCATTTATTAGTCAAGGTCAAAGGTAATGAAAACTTCTTTTTGCTGTGGAAGTTCTAATTTTGGCTCAATTATTTGAAAATTGCTCAGGACGTTTATTTTGATGATGTCTGTACTCTGTAGGTCATTGAAAACTTGGGTCATGCAAGGTCAAAAACTGGGTCAGTGGGTCAAATCTTGTTTTTGATGCAAGAATTTATTACAATATTTGCTCAATCATTGTGAAATTTGTTCAAACCATCACTTTACAAGCAAAGAAGCCCTATGTTGTGGGTTTGGGAATTTTCAAGTGAGGAATTCAGACAAATTTATTTTGACCAGGTATCAGCTTATCAGCAATCATTGCTTAAGTAAATAGTTAGACTGTCTAAAGTCAATAATAGACCGTCCAAAATAAATAAAGGGCTGCCTTATCTGATAATGGAGCTCTTATCTGATGAATGATAGAGCTACATTTAATCTTAATGTCTTTACCCTTTCCTATGATGTCCCTATTAAAAAAGGCTTGGGGAATTATTGAGTCAAATGAAGAAAAGACTGATAATCAGCATTATTTTCTCATCTTGCCGCGCTATTTCAAAGTTGAACTGTCTATTTCTTTTCTGTCTTGGTAAAGATAAAGCCCTTTCCCAGCCAAGGTTTAAGCCCTTTCCAAATTGTTTCAGAACAGAAAGTCCTTAGTTTTATGCCTTTGAATTTGGTAAAATTGCCATTGTCATTCTTTTATATTCTTCTAATGTTATAAGATTTATTTCATGGTCATGCCAGTATCTCAACTATGAATTCAGGTGAGCGATCTAGAGCCATCTTGGCCCTCTTGTTTTAAGTTGTTGTCAGTAAGCGAGATACACGCATTTAAAGTTGAAACATAATCGATAAATTGCATATAAATCCGAACTGTTGTCCACAACAATTTGTTCAATTTAAACACAAAAATATAAATTTCTCGTAAACGGTGCAATATTTTGGCTTGAAATTTTCAGAATTTCCATAAGGAAATATGCTCTTTCAGATAAAAATAAAAGTAATATTTATGACAAAAAATTCTGAAATGTCACTTTAAGACTTTCTCAGTGTAATATTTGATTTTGACTTAACTAAATTTAGAAGAACAAGTAGTGTTAACTGTTTGCATTATACATACAGACAGATGGATTGTATTGTATAAATTGTTTATATTCCTTAACCTTCATTTAGATATGGCTCGTGTGTACAACTGGGATGTAAAAAGACGACAAGCTGAGTTAGCATCAAAATCTTAGCAGTGATACCATCTGACATTCTCAAGTGCTGTTCTATTACTCAGACGCTATGAGATGAAACATACCTGCAACCCTTTCAACATCAGACTGCTACAATTTTAAAAGGAGTTATAGTCTGTAAATATTGACCTGAACCCGATGAATATGTACTGAGTAATTGTGACATGGAATAATCAATACTCGCCAGCAAGCATACACTGTCAAGCAGAGTGTATCGTTACCACAAGCATTTTGACTTTATATCCGCACATGCTTTTCATGTCAATATATGTCTGAGCGTGATTATTCCACATCACAATTTTTAAGTCACCAGCGGAGCTGGGGTACTTATTGTGGTCATACCAATATTCCTTAGTGGGGTCAACTAAGGTCAAAGGATCAACCTCTTCACTGCCTCTATAACTGAAAGCTAATGCAGAAATACATAATATCAGAAACAAGGTATCTTGATCTATATCATTTTTCAAGATTGAACTTCTACTTTCTACAATTTCTAAACAGACATGCCAAATAATCATTGTTTATTGAGGAAATTAAATATTTATGTTGAACTACTTTGTTGACTTAGAAAATAGTTCCGGCGTTATAATTCTTTTATCGGTGTTATATTGGTCTAAGGGAAATAACCATGTTTAGATTAGACAGCCTTCATACTAGAGTTACTTCCCTTGGATTGTATCAAAATTAGTATACTGGTACTGGATCAACATCCATTATTTAACAATTCTAAAAATAATAATGTTTTTTTAGCTCACCTTAGCACGAAGTTATGCCGAGGGTGAGCTTTTATGAACGCTCATCGTCTGTCTGTCTGTCCATCCGTCCGTCTGTCTGTCCACAATTACTAAAAATCTTCTCTTCCTAAACTATAAGGCCTAGAGTCTTGAAATTTTGAGTGTAGAGTCATCTCAAGGCCCTCTACCAAAAAACTTCAAATTATTGTGATACAAGGAAAATTGGTCCTATGTTGTGGGTATCGAATTTCATATAGCAACAAAGAAGGAAATCTTGTACAACCTTCTCCTCCTGAACCATTTGGCCTAGAGCTTTGAAATTTTGTGTGTAGAATCGTCTCAAGGCCATCTACTGAATATTTCAAATCATAATGATACAAGGAAATTGGCCCTATGTTGTGGGCATCGAATTTCATATGGAAATAAAGAAGGAAATCTTGTACAATCTTGTTCTCTTGAATTGTTTGGCCTACAGCTTTGAAATTTTGTGTGTAGAAGCACCTCAAGGCCCTCTACCAAAATTACTTCAAATTATTGTGATACTAGAAAATTGACCCTATGTGGTGGGTATCGAATTTCATATAGAGACAAAGAAGGAAATCCTGTACAATATTTTTCTCCTTAACTGTTTGGCTAAAGGCTTTTGAAATTTTGTATGTAGAATTGTCTCATAATGATACAATCTTCTCCAATTTTGTTTATCAGAGATCTTTAAGGTAAATTTTGCACTTCCCATGGTAGTATAACTCTCTAATACCAGCATTGTTTAAATTGTTTCCTTTAAAAACGTCGTCCAGAAGTTGTGTATGTGAGATGAAACAAAAATTATCATCTTGATGATCTCTAAGGTGAGCGATAGAGGGCCATCTCCATGCTGCAAAGACATTGACTACACCAATTTCTGTGGACTGGTGTTACATCTAATTAGAAAACATTCAATGAAGTTGATAATGTTTACTCTGATGAGATAATCATAGCCCAACCCGAGTAAAGACTTAGTTTTTTGCAATATGATTGTTTCATAGTAACTTGGTATAAAGTGTGTGAAAACCGACATAAGAACCATGCTTGTGCTTAGATTATTGAATGTTAGTAGCCCTTAAAAATGTTAATGTTGAGTCCTTAAAAAACCCTTAAAAAGTCCTTTGTCATCAAAATTTTGTATGAACCATGAATGGGTGGGTTATAATGATTATAATGTGTATGCTGCTTCAGAGAATAAGCAGAATTTTTAGTGTTGTCATTTCCTTTGTTCTTTCAAAAATTTGAAATTTATATAGATCTAGATCCGTAGGCCTAACATATTCAAAATATTGTTGGCAATGAATCCATTTATAAGGCCCAATGTCGTCCTGCAACCATTTACAACACAGTCTTTTTGGCATTAGTGACATGATTTAATCTTTGACCTTATCCAGAGCATAGCTCTAAAAGAATGCAAGGTAAATTCATGAAATTCATAGACAGATAGATGTCAATATGTAGAAATGCAGTGCACAAGAAATATAACTGCTGATAATATTTGTAGAGTAATTGCCAATTTACCATTTGGGTATTTTCATTTGTGATGCAATACTACCATCCATATGTTCTACAAACATCTCTTCTTATCAACAATTCAACATTAACTTCATTTCATTCAATACTATTTAAAGCCTTCTCTGATAGGATCATAAAAGGCAAGTCTTGTTGTACAAATACCACTGTTGTGGTGACTTTCAGGCCCTTCAGGGCTTTGATTAGTCCCCTACCGGCGAAGCCGAAGGGGACTTTAGGTTTGCACTCTGTCCGTCAGTCTGTCTGTCTGTCTGTCTGTCCGTCCGTCCGTCCGTCCGGTGAATTAGTTTTCCGGACTTTTTTTTCTAAACGGGGATAGCTATTGAGCTGATTTTTGGTATGTAGACCCGCATTGATGAGTTACAGAACAAGTTTAAGTTTCGTTCCGGTCCAGTGATTTTTTGGAAGATATGGATGCTTGACTTAGAAAATTACTGGGAAATTACAGTTTTCCGGACTTTTTTATGCTCCCCGAAAAAATTTCGGGGGAGCATATAGTCGCCACGCTGTCCGTCCGTGTGTCTGTGTGTCCGTGTGTCTGTGCGTCCGTGTGTCCGTCCGTCCGTCCGTCCACAGCCATATCTCAGCAACCCTTGGACCAAATTCAATGAAACTTCACATGTGAACTCCCTGGGTCAATACCTAGAGACCTTTTTCTCCGTTTGTAAATTTAAGGCTGCGTCATGGAAAAAGGGGCCTTAGTGTAAAAATTAGTTTTTCTCTAATTTCTCTTCATCTAATGGGCAGAATTTAATGAAATTTTGTGCTCATGTAATAAATAGGATATTCTAGACCATATTCTATAAATAATGTGTGTACAAAAAAGCTGTCATAGGAAAAGGGGGCTTAATGTATGATAGTTTTTATTTTGTGACAAACACTTATTCGGGGAGCATAATCCGTCTGTGACGGCTCTTGTTTTCTTAATGCTGGCAGCTATTGAGCTGAATTTTGGTATGTAGACCTGCATTGATGAGTTACAGAACAAGTTTGAGTTTTGTTCCGGTCCAGTGATTTTTGGGGAAGATATGGATGCTGGACTTAGAAAATTTCTGGGAAATTACAGTTTTCCGGACTTTTTTTCTTCATGCTGGCAGCTATTGAGCTGATTTTTGGTATGTAGACCCGCTTTGATGAGTTACAGAACAAGTTCGAGTTTTGTTCCAGTCCAGTGATTTTTGGGGAAGATATGGATGCTGGACTTAGAAAATTTCTGGGAAATCACAGTTTTCCAGACTTTTTTTCTTAATGCTTGCAGCTATTGAGCTGATTTTTGGTATGTAGACCTGCATTGGTGAGTTACAGAACAAGTTTAAGTTTCGTTCCGGTCCAGTGATTTTTGAGGAAGATATGGATGCTGGACTTAGAAAATTACTGGGAAATTACAGTTTTCAAGACTTTTTTTCTAAACGCTTGCATGTATTGAGCTGATTTTTGGTATATGAACACATTTTGATGAGAAACAGAACGAGTTTTAGTTTCGTTCTGCTCTGTCTGTATGTCCGTCCGTCCGTCCGTCCGTCCGTCTGTCAACAATTTGGTGTTTACACTCTAGCATCTACAAATATAAGCCAATCTTAACCAAACTTGGTCAAAATATGTATGACCATGAGCTCTCGGATGAGTTCAAATTTGGGTCAGATCAGACTGGAAAGTCCGGAGTTATCTGCCCTTGAATGTAAAAAATAGCTTCTTTTGACATTGTTTACACTCTAACATCTACAAATATTGACCAATCAATACAAAAGTTGGACACAATGTTGGTGACCATAAAAGCTGGGATGAGTTTGAATTTTGGTTTGATCGGAATAGAAAGTCCTGAGTTATCTGCCCTTGAATTTGACAAAATTGTCGTTTTTGACCGTTTTCGACTTTGTTTACACTATAGCATCTGCAATTATTGCCAATGAAGACAAAACTTTAACACAATATTAGTGACCATAAGATCTTGCATGAGTTCGATTTTGGGTGAGATCGGACCAGAAAGTCAGGAGTTATCTGCCATTGAAAGAAAAAAAGCTACTTTTGACATTGTTTACACTCTAGCATAGATCTACAAATATTGACCAATATATGTGACCCGTCGCGCTAAAAGGGACCTTATCGGGTGTGTGAAAAATATCGACCCTAGTCAGTCTGCGCAGTCCGTGCAGCCAGACTAGGGCCGACACTTTTCACTTTTATGTAATTTTCTAAATCCATCTTGTTTTCCCTATCTTACTATATGTTCATTTTTCGAATAAAGTATTTGGTTGACCTGTGCTGAGTCTGACAAGTTTGTCAAAATTTTGATTTCTGGAGTTCGGATAAGGTCTCTTTTAGCGTGACGGGTCACATATACAAAAAATGGACACAATGTTGGTGACCTTGTATAAGATTTTGGATGAGTTTTTGTTTTGGTTTGGTCGGACCAGAATGTCCTGAGTTATCTGGCCTTGAATTTGACAAAATTGCTGTTTTTGACTTTGTTGTTACTCTAACAACCACAAAATTAATGGTGACCAATCAAGACAAAACTTTGATCTTGGATATAATGGTTACTCACCATAAGATCATGGATAAGTTTGAACTTCAGCACAATTAGACAAGCAGTTGCTGAGTTATCTGCCCTTGAAATGGAAAAAATTCTCGTTTTTGACTTTATTTCACTCTTTACAACCAGATATATTGGCCTATAAAGAGGAAACAGGGACATAATGTTGATGACCATAAGTTTGTTTTCAGTCTTAATGTCACAAATATTAATTGATTCAAACATAACTGTGGCTCATATCATCTTGGTTCAGGTGAGCGATATAGGACCATCATGGTCCTCTTGTTTCTTAATGCTTGCTG
This sequence comes from Fragum sueziense, assembly GCA_963680895.1. Lineage (NCBI taxonomy): Eukaryota > Metazoa > Mollusca > Bivalvia > Cardiida > Cardiidae > Fragum > Fragum sueziense. The sequence continues at coordinate 24,080,127 of OY804595.1, read as the reverse complement.
CTATTGAGCTGATATTTGGTACGTAGACCTGCATTGATAAGTTACAGAACAAGGTTGAGTTTCATTCAGGTCCAGTATTTTTGAGGAAGATACGGATGCCAGCAGCTGGACTTTGAAATTTTTGGGGCTTCTTTTTCTAAACACATATATAAAGCCGGTAGGGGACTTGGTATTGTTTTGCAATACTTCAGAATGCTTGTTCATTTCATATTCAACAGGTTCAGGTCAATATTTATGGACAAAACAGACGAGTGAGATGACAAAGGATTGATGTCAAAAGTAGAAAAAAATTGATGTTATAGCAAAGAAAAATATAAAAAATGAAGAAGGAAAAATGCTCCTTGTCAGCAATTTCCCTTTTTCCATGCTTCCCAAAAGTATTTCTACTTGGCATCACCTTTTACATCTCTTAAAGAAAAAAATGTTGAAAAATTGAGACAAAAGAAGAAAATGATGACAACTTTCGTTTTCTCCTTTTGCCTCAATATTTCTGTGCTTTATTGCAGACAAATCCTATATTTACCAACAAAAAAAATGTCATGTAATACCAGCAGTCTGACAAGTTATAGCACGTTAAATCACCTAATTTTTGGAATTTTATAGTCCTGAGAAACAAATATGAGGGGTAAAGGCAATCTGAATTTGTAATTTCAAATCTAAACCATATGTTGTGGGTACTCATTTGAATATTTTCATTAAGTATGAATCTTTTCATCAAGTATCCTAAATATGAGGTTTGGTAAATAATAATTGAAAAATTGCACTTTGAAAAGCAATCACCTCCTCTCAATTTATTTTACAATCCAGTCACATGTTCCGGAATCTTGATATATAATAGTTTTTGTCTAGGGCCCTACATGTCCCCCCAAGCTTGCTATATAATATAGGGTTGTGCGTACCAAATACAATTTTGTATTAAATGGATGGACTGCCGTGTGTTTGCAGCCTTTAAGATGACAAAATTCATGGTGAATCTGGTGAAGCTGAATAATTATTTGATAGGAAATGCTGGATTTGTTTGTGTAGGTAATATTTCAATGTCCTTGCATTTTGCAAAATGCAACATAGGTGTTTCCATTAATTGTTGGAAGGTTATGTATGGAAGTTTGACCTGCCGATTATTCATGCAATGTATACATGTGTATTATATATACTTCATGAATTAAATGTTTTGCATGTCCCAAAATTGCTTAGTAGTGGGTTTTCCTACATTCTCCGAGGAAAGTAGCAATAGCTGCAGTAACAACAACAGCAACAGCAACAGCAACAACAACAACAACAACAACAACAACAACAACAACAACAACAACAACAACAACAACAACAACAACAACAACAACAACAACAGAATTGTTGTTGAAAGTACACCAATTCCATGGAGTGGAGAATATATTTCATGTGCTTGACCCTTTCCCAAACAAGACCTGTTTTTGACATCCCTGATGGAATAGGCCTGGGAAAACATTGAAACGAAAGAAGAAACTGCTGATGACCAGCAGTTTCTCCTTTTGTCTCAATATTTTCTATGCCATATTTTACACAAATTTTATCTTTAATAACGTCTATTTTGTCATTTGTGGGACTTTTTGAAATTAATCAAGCTAAAATTTTGGCGTTTGGGAGAGGGTTAACATTTAATAATATTATAGGTTGAACATCATTGACTGTAGTTGCAAACCCTAAAAATGTTAACTCATGTAGAAAATCATAGCCCATGAATCCTTAAAAGGAAAGGAGCATATTCATCAATTTTGTCAAGAGAGGTCGCGTTTCAGTAAAGAACTTGTCATTATTATGGACATGGCGGTCTGGACAAAATTTGCATTTGCAGGCTAAACACCCAATTTTGCTGCTTAATTACTTAAAGTGTATCAGTCATCTGCATGATGAACAAAATCTGTTGTGCTAATATTCAAATATTTTAAGTTTGTGCAAAAGTATTGTAAGAACATATTGATGAAACAATTCTATGTATTTACAGTAGATTTGCACTACCCACATCCAGGGTATTATTTTCTTTCAATGTTTTAGATATGAACAAGTCTAAAATGTTTTGGAAGAAACCTGAAGGCCATTTCTATTACACCAAGTTGTGCAGCTCCCTAATTAACCATGATCTGGAAAATATTCTTCATATCATTGTGTTCAAACCCAGTCTAGTAATAATCAATATGGTAACTTATAGTTGCTACAGGCAATGCAGAGCCTCTTGGAGAACGATATCGATTCAGATCAGGCTATACGTACACACAGGCTGATCTGGATTCATGTTGGTTTGAAATGCCAAAAAGGACCCTTTTCCAGATCAGGCCCATTTGTTTTCTCTTTTACATGTTCTGAATGCTAAAAACATGATCATAATACTGACTTACCGATAAATAAACTTGCAAATTTACGGTATTCTCTGATGTTCTTTACAGTTTAGTTCATGAGTTGAAGAGCAACAGACAAGATGGGATAGAGGAATGCTAATTTTGTTTGGAGGGATGGAGGCTGAAACTCTTGTTGATATATAATATAGCACTTACACGTTAGCCTTCCACTCCTTTCATATACACGGGTGGTAAACTTTGGAACGACCTCCAAAAAGAGGTAGTGAATTTCTGTTCCCATAGCACATCCGGGAACTCGCGAGTTCGGTCCAATGACTAAAAACGTGTAATCAAAGTTAGGTGTCGGTGGTTCTTTCGATTGATTTCTAGGTTTCTAGCGAAAAATGAATAATTATGACAATGCTTTGTCGTGTAAAAATGACTTCTCGACGCATACGACCCAAAAGTGCGGTCGAAACCGAAGTAATTTCCGCTGAATCGTTTTTAAAAGTTCGTACACGATGTTGTTTTTTCATAACAGTTTGTCAACAACTGTCACCTTTTTGCATAATTTGTGGTTTTCCGCAAAGAATACAGCCCTGGTACGCTCACCCTGGGAAAACGAGCACTCTGTATTACATATCCTGTTAAAAATGGCAACGGGGCGCATTATTTAAGAAAATTATTGAGAAAATTCCAGTAGAGGTCGTTCCAATAACGTGGAGCTTGTTCCAATTTGAATGAGATCGTTCTCAGTGCTCTCCTGTTTTATACAATGAAATTAATATCTGTGATATCAGACCAGCCAAACTCAGACAAAATGATGGCGTTTGAAATATCAGAATTATCGTCATATCAGAGGCGTCGTTTTGTCTTGTGCGGTGATTTTATTTTACATGAAAGTCTGTTTCTGATGTTTCTTAAACTCTACGCATGGATCTCTTGAAATACATTTTTAGCTCACCTGACCACGAAGTGCTCGAGACGAGCTATTGTGGTCATTTTTTGTCCGTCGTCCATCCGTCCATCCGTCTATCTGTCTGTCCTTCTACACTCTAGCATCCACAAACATAAGCTAATCTTAACAAAACTTGGTCAAAATAATGATGGTCGTACGTTCTTGGATGAGTTTGAAGAAATAGTGAATGCTGAAGAGTGAAAGTGAAGTCGAAATGTGCAGTTTTGTCAATTTCGAGGGCAGGTAACTCAAGATGCATCATTCTGATCAGGATGAAAGTTTTACCTATGCAAGATTTTATGTTCAACAATATTCAGTCTAAGTTTTTTCTTGATTGAAAAATATTTGTGGTTGCTAGACTTGTAAAAGCAAAGTCGAAAATGGCAAATTTGTCTAAATCAAGGGCAGACAACTCAAGATGCATTCTGATAGGATTGAATTTTCTTTTAAGTAACACCTTATTCTCCTAAGATTTTATGTCTTTGGATATAATTTTGATTGAAAGAACATGTGGTTGCTGAAGAGTGAAAGTAAATTCGAAAATCGCAATTTTGTCAAATTCGAGGGCAGATAACTCTTGAAAGATGCATCTTTCTGATCAGAATGAAACGTTTACCTATGCAAGATCTTACGTTCAACAATATTCTTTCCAAGATTTGTGTTGATTGATAAATATTTATGGATGCTAGAGCGAAAACAAGGTCGAAAATGACAATTTTGTCAAAATCAAGGACCGATAACTCCAGAGGTGCATTTTCAATCAGGCTGAAAATCAAACCTGCCCAAGATATTATTATCATCAACTTTTCTGTCCAAGTCTTGTCTTGATTGGTCAATATTTGTAGATGCTAGAGTGTAAACAAAGTCAAAAACAGCCTTTTTGACATTCAAAGGCAGACAAGTCAGTACATTCTAGTTCTATCAGGCCCAAAAAGCGAACTCATCCAAAAACTCACGACCATCATTATTTTGACGAAGTTTGTTTAAGATTGGCTTATAAAGCTTTTGGATGTTAGAGTGTAGACGGACAGACAGACAGACGGATGGACGAACGGACGACGGACAAAAAGTGACCACAATAGTTCACCTCGAGTACTTCGTGCTCAGGTGAGCTAAAATGTATTTCAAGAGACCCATGCGTAGAGTTTAAGAAACATCAGAAACAGACTTTCATGTAAAACAAAGTCACCGCACAAGACAAAACGACGCCTCTGATATGACAATAATTCTGATATTTCAAACGCCATCATTCTGTCCGACCTTGGCTGGTCTGATATCACAGATATTAATTTCATTGTATAAAACAGGAGAGCACTGAGAACGATCTCATTCAAATTGGAACAAGCTCCACGTTATTGGAACGACCTCTACTGGAATTTTCTCAACAATTTTCTTAAATAATGCGCCCCGTTGCCATTTTTAACAGGATATGTTATACGGAGTGCTCGTAACCCCAGGGCGAGCGTACCGGGCTGTAATCTTTGCGGAAAACCACAAATTATGCAAAAAGGTGACAGTTGTTGACAAACTTTTGTGAAAAGCAACACCGTGTTCGAACTTTTAAAAACTATCCAGCGGAAATTACTTCGGTTTCGACCGCACTTTTGGGTCGTATGCGTCGAGAAGTCATTTTTACACGACAAAGCATTGCCATAATTATCCATTTTTCGCTAGACACCTAGAAATCAATCGAAAGAACCACCGACATCTACCTTTGATTACACGTTTTTAGCCATTGGACCGACCTCGCGAGTTCCCGGATGTGCTATGGGAACAGGCAGTCACTACCTCTTTTTGGAGGTCGTTCCAAAGTTTACCACCCGTGATATAGTGCACCAGCATTGACCTGGGACATCTGCATATGTAAATTGAGCCCATTATCGGCAATGTGTTTTTAAAAGGCCCAACGAACAACCTTTGCTGGCAAAGGTTAGGTTGCCCCGGGTTAATTTTAGTGAACTATACGAGCAGCTAACTCCGCTCTCCATGGTCACCATTTACAAAATAGCACTGGTTGTGGTATCATTAACCAAAAGACAATAGTATTCAGTATTTTCTCTTTTCTTTCAATGCTTTCCATGCTACGTTCTACATAGGCGTAGGAAGAGGGGGGCCAGGGGGCCTGCCCCGCCCCCAATAATTTAGAAAAGGGGCCTGCCCCCGCCTTATGGCCCCCATAATACACCCACATTTCCACTTATTTTAACATTTGCCCCCCCCCCCCCCCCCCCCCCCCCCCCCCCCCCCTAATATTATAAACCTTCCTACGCCACTGTTCTTGTGTATATCCTACGTTTCCGTTGTTATTTTATTGTCTGCAAATTGGAATTTCCACATAATATTAAATCTGTATTTCCTGGATTTGGGAAGGAGTTAACTGAGAAAAAAGTCCAAACAGTAAATCATCATCTTTTAAAGGGACATTTCATTTCAATTTCAATTTTTCAAAGTATGTCTTGATGCCAAGATTGGTTATTCTAATGAGTATAAATACTATTAGTTTTTTGAAGTTGTTGCCAATAAGCGAGAAACACGCATTTAAAGTTGAGACATAATCGATAAATTGCTTATAAATCCGAACTGTTGTCCACAACAATTTGTTCAATTTTAACACAAAAATACGAATTTCTCCTAAACGGCGCAATATTTTGGCTTGAAATTTTCAGAATTTTCATAAGGAAATATGCTCTTTCAGCTAAAAATAAAAGTAAAATTTATGACGAAAAATTCTGAAATGTCACTTTAATATTCATTCTTCTCTAGATACACAAGTTACTGCCACTAATATTATTTATTCTGTATTATTGAACAATAAAGCCGGAATCTGCCCTACATTAACGTCTGTCCCGTTAGAACTACGTTTACTATCCAAGAATTCAAACGTAACTCCTCCCATAACTTGTACACGCGACCCTTCCACGCCCTTCATGCAAGTCCCGCCCTCCATGGTCAACACGATTGTAAACACGCGTCGAGGTGGGTTTCGTGCCGGTCTGGCAAACATCACCTCGTACGTCTTTCTGATGGCATCGGTAGAGACGTGCGTCTCGTTTTATCGAATCTCGTAAGGATATTGGGAAATCTGTTAATCGCGAACATTGCATATGGGTAGGCCTACATTTTCCAAAACAGCCCTGGTTGTGACGTCTTCAATCAAAATGCACTTGCAAAGCATCGGAAAAAAGAAGAAAATGCTGAATTTAAACATTTTCTTCTTTTATTTCAATGCTTTCCTTGCTATGTCTTAGTATTTATCATGCGTTTCTTGTATTTGGAAAGAATTAAAGTGAGAAAAACGTCCAGACAGTATTCGTCGTCATCTTTTAATAATTATTTGAAATTTCTCTAGATACACAACGTCCATATTTACTCTGTATTATTGAACAATAAAGCCGGAATCTGTCCCACGTTAACGTCTGTCCCATTAGAACTACGTTTACTATCCAAGAATTCAAACGTAACTCCGCCCATAACTTGTACACGTGACCCTTCCACGCCCTTCATGCAAGCTCCGCCCTCCATGGTCAACACGATTGTAAACACGCGTCGAGGTGGGATTCGTGCCGGTCTAGCAAACATCACCTCGTACGTCTTTCTGATGGCGTCGGTAGAGACGTACGTCTCGTTGTATCGAATCTCGTCTTGAAGGTCGTCATAGAGACGTAAGTTTACTTTATATGTATCCCTCCCGCTAGCTGAGCCAAATATCTCCACTCCGTACAGAACTATTGGAGACGAGCACGTGAAGGACAGAGCGTCTGGCAGACCATTCTGTTTCCACATCCCATCGTACGTTCTGAAACGTGATACCTTGCTCATGTTCGGACTTCGTGGTGCTGATAGAATGATCGGACTGTCACGTTTACGATGATCAAGATCAAAACGTACTTTGTTAGATTTATTCGTGTTGAAATTGCTTGATTTGTTTGTGATGTTAGGTTTTGGATTGTTATTATCGAAGTCCGACGCTTTAATTCTGATCTTCCTGTTGGAGTTTGGTTTATGTATGACGTCCTGGTGGTTGCCTTCAACTGCTTTTGGGACCTCGTTCGGTTTGGGGCGGATTTTATTCGATTTAACTCGATTTCTTTCTCGTGTATTAAATTTTCTCGGCAGACATTTTATTTCTCCATGAAAGAATTGAAAGATAGCCACAGATTCGTCGTTAGAGAGAATTTCACGGAAAGAAACGTAGTGTGTAAAGTAGTTAATATCCATGGTGGTAAATCGAATTAAATATAATAAATTGCCCAAAACTTTTCTTCTTTTTTCGTCTGTTGGTCTAAGACTTTGCCGTCTACATTCCTCATTTGACCATAAAAGTACTGCTTCAAATATGTCCTCTTCGTCTGCTTTTAATTCGTCAGATTTCAAAATGTCCGACAAACACTCAGCACACACTAATGTAAACCCTTTAGTGTCCATTACGTCAGTTCCGTTGTCATATATCAATTTTATGCATTTCTGACGTAACGTTTCTTCTTTATACGTATGAGCCTGCTCCATGATTTGACAGACGTTATTGACGTTGATCTCAGAGTCGAGAAACCTGAAACACCTTGCGGTTAGCTCCTTGATGGCAAATTTCCTTGCTGCGTACAACAGTGACGTCACGTTTCCGGCGTGTAAATCCACGTAATCGGTGTAGAGGTATCTGCAGATGGAAATTGATAAGGCAAGTTAGCAAAGTCTCCAATTAAACTGTTTACATGTCTATGGCAAGCCAAATGCACACTAAGTAGAAAAACCTGGTTTTTCACAGAAAAACCTAGTTTATCAGCTTGATAAACCAGGTTTTTCTAGAAAAACCAGGTTTTTCACACATAAACCTACGATATCAACTGATAAACTAGGTTTTTCTAGAAAAACCAGGTTTTTCATACATATACCAGGTTTTTCTACAAAACTTGCGATATCAATTGATAAACCAGGTTTATCTAGAAAAACCAGGTTTTTCTCTCATAAACCTAGGATATCAAAGTGATAAACCAGGTTTTTCAGAAAAACCTAGTTTATCAGTTGATATCGTAGGTTTATGTGTGAAAAACCTGGTTTTTCTAGAAAAACCTGGTTTATCAAACTGATAAACTAGGTTTATCTCGGATGCATGGTGATAAACCTGGTTTTTCACATACAGAGGCAAGCCAAATGCACACTAATTCTGATAAACTAGGTTTTTCAAAGTTTGATAAACCAGGTTTTTCTCTCGAGGTCACGTGTTTTGATATACCAAGTTTCTCGTTGTCTAATTGGTTCCTCACTTAAACCTGGTATAACAAAATTTTGTCACGTGTTTTGATATCCCAAGTTTCTTGGAATTTCATTGGTTCCAACAGAGCGATCGCTGATACACCGCAGAGACAAGACCGGGCTTTGCCATTATCTGCCTCTATATAAATTCTGCACTCCGGCATCATCATGATGCCGATTCTACCCCCTTGACGCTTCAGTGCTATCGCATATTACAGTAAATCTAGAAAGGCCATTATTTGGGCAAACCCCCAAGTCCCAGAACGACTATTCAAATGTTACCACAGTCCAGCTTGTTACTGATTGAGATCAATTAATTCCAGATAGCATTGGTGTTATAATGTTCATTTTAATTTCAGTGGGGTCCTAGCTAGTACATATTACAAACGATAGCGAGGATTATATTTCTCTTTCGAATTTGAATGTGAAACTGCAGAGACGTAAATTACAGTGGTTTCTCTTGATGTAATGATGCTTAGTAAGGTAAAAAGTACCTGATAAAAAGTTATTGATGACCGAGCAAAATTTTGTTTGCTCTTTAATAACTTTTTTATCTGGTGCTGTTTATCAATTAAAAATATGTTTACACATATGCACAATTAGACAGCATATTTTTTTGTGTGTAACTGTTTGGCTCTTGTTCTCCATTAGTGTATGATTCGTCCTTCTGAAATTATTTTGTAATAGAAATTTCATCCTGATCAGCAAATCAGTTTGAGGCTGCTAAAAGAGCCCGTATGGTATATTAGAGAAACCTTACTCATACGCAATTTTTTGATCAAGACCTATACAATTCTCTTAACCCATACCCTATGAACACCTGAATTCTACATTCCTCACAAGAAAAGTTTGGGTAACATAGAAAAAAAGCAAATAAACCTTCTATGCTTTATTGTAGCAGTACATTAATCCGATCATTATTTACAGCAATTTTATCCATTGCAACAGGTTTCAAATTGGAGTTGTCAAACAATTTTCTGTCTGGGAAAGGATTTAAGGGTCAAAATTACTTTTGCAAATGCCAAAAAGCCGTATCACTATGTAGATTGTGCATGGTGGGATGGGTAAATCTATGGACAAATTTGCCTCGCTTCAGGTAAGACATTTTGCTCTAACTTTCTTCCTTCTAAGTTAATTTTCAAATGGTTTGCTGTATGTACCGCGCCTAACTGAGCTCTTACCCCTGATGTATGACTTACATGAAACCATTTTGTACTTTTTTGCAATAATTTGCCCCAACCCACTAGAAAAACGACAAAAAATCTGATTGTTTTTCTAGTCGGTTGGGATATTTTTTGGGGGAAAAGTATGAGTAGTTTTCAGAAAGGTCATATATCTGAGGAAAGAGCACAGTAGGGTGGGGTACATGCAACATACCGCTTGAATATTGATTCATAAACAAAAAAGATATTGCACAATTTCTTACCTGAATCGTGACTAATTTGTCTGTAGTCGTTATCATTTCATTTTCTAGTCGGGTTTGATCAAATATCAAAAAAAGGGAAAGGGAATCCATACATAATCCTTAGGGAAAGAGCTCAGTAAGGCGGGATATATGCAACAAACCTTTTGAAAATTGACACAGAAATAAAAAAAAGAGTTATCGCAAAAAATTTGACCAGAATCGAGATTATTTTTTCCGTAGTCGTTATCCATCCCATCATGAACAATCTCCACCGTCCGTGCGTATGAATTATGATCAGACATATGCATTTATGCCCTTGGCTCATTGTTGTCTCAAATGCCTTACAGTTTTTCAAAACAAGACATGGTTTTGTTGTCCCTATTTGGATGAATTAGAAAAAATAGAGAGTAAAAGGGAAAATGGTTAAATTCAACATTTTCTTGCATTGTCTCCATAATTATTATCTGTAATTCATTACCCACACACCCAATCTTTATCATAATCTAATTCATCATCTATGTACAGAAGATTTCAAATTACAACAGTTCAAAGTGTTGCTGTTTGGAAATGATTTACAGGCCTTTTTACTGTCAGAGTGAATAAAAATGTTATGTCTTTTCCTTAGAATCATCATTTAACTCTTTCCAAACAAAGACAAGTTCTGTCGTTAGTAATATAAAGAAATTGTTTTGGGAAAACCTTGAGTCGAAAGAAGAAAATACTTAATGATATTTACTGATTACCAAGGGGAAACAATTAACAGAAACATTCAGGGGAACAAAAAGGAACAACAACAACAACAACACACAAACAAAAACACTACTGGTTAGCGTCATCCATTTTTCCTAAATATGTGTTGACTGGTACATGTACACAAAGTTTAATTTCGTCAGTAGGTCTGTATCTAGGGCTAAGATATTTGAAAACACTGGGAAAAAGTAATCCACATTGTATAATCAATAAAATCATATTCCATAAAGTTTTGACACTTAAATCTAACTTTGAAAAAAAGTAAACATAATGCATCTTGAATCGTCTAACTTATTATTTAACTTTGGAGAAGTCTACAGTTTGGGAAACATTGTCGAAAAATACGACGTTGCTTGTGACAAGCAATTTCTTCATTTCCCACAATATCTTATACTCTCTATATGACCAATATATGTAAAATTCCATTCACTTGAAATTGCCGTCTGCAAAATCTAAATCAGTGTTAACTTTTGCAATCTGGTAATGGGTTAAGTAAATAAGAATGAGATATCGACCTCGAGAAATTCCCACTAGGCCTATTAGTTTAGCCGCTTTGAACCTTCTTTATCTGAGGTGTAACTAGTCGCCCAATGAAATATCGAGAAACTTGCGATATCAAAATCACGTGACCTTAGAGAAAAACCTGGTTTATCAGACTTAGTGTGCATTTGGCTTGCGGTCTAAATAGGAAATAACAAAAAGTTTGAAAAACCTGGTTTTTCACAGAAAAACCTAGTTTATCAATTTGATAAACCAGGTTTTTCTAGAAAAACCAGGTTTTTCACTCAAAAACCTACGATATCAACTGATAAACTAGGTTTTTCTAGAAAAACCAGGTTTTTCATACATATACCAGGTTTTTCTACAAAACCTGCGATATCAATTGATAAACCAGGTTTATCTAGAAAAACCAGGTTTTTCTCTCATAAACCTAGGATATCAAAGTGATAAACCAGGTTTTTCAGAAAAACCTAGTTTTTCAGTTGATATCGTAGGTTTATGTGTGAAAAACCTGGTTTTTCTAGAAAAACCTGGTTTATCAAACTGATAAACTAGGTTTTTCTGTGAAAAACCAGGGTTTTCTACTTAATGTGCATTTGGCTTGCCATACATGTCGATCTATCACTGTTAATGTCTCCTTGACTTAAATCTCAAAACTTCAGACTGGTCCAATTTGAAAGCTGTTGTAGTCGACAAAATTAATATTAATTAAGAAAGACAAATATTGGATTATGATAGACTGAATGAAATGGATGGAAGTGTTCGCTGAATAGATATGACTGGCAATTCAGTTTAACAAATTGATATTTCTTTAATATACCTTTTTACATGATTTACTAGTAACTATGTTAGACAAAGTAGCATGGGCCGCTTTAAGTATGAAACATCTACTAGTATTACAATTTAGAAATTTTACTTATCCCGCCCAAAGAAAAGAGCGTTGTTTTGGAAAGAGTTAGTTTTGAGATTATACTATCAAACAAAAATATTTAAGCCATCGATCGAAACATGGATTTCATTGCTTCTGTTTACTCTATTTTGTCTCTTAATATACTTGATCAATGTAAACATTTGTTTTTATATTCTGCTTAGAACAAAAGTCAAACAAAACTATTCAATAGACCCTTATTGGCCGAGTTTCAAGTCGATATGGTTAATATAGGTTCAAATAAAAAAAGCAGAATCTTCATAACTTCCACAAAATTCACTGGCTTTGGTACATATCGCTGCTTTTCATTGAAAACCTCTTAACTGCAGCTCGTTTAAGCTGCAGATACGAGGTTTTCGTGGAAAAGAAGCGATACGGAAGTAACATTTTTGTGATGAAGTGATTTATTTAAGAAAAACCCTCGACTCCATTGTTGTCCCCTATATTGACTGATGAACAAAATCTTCCAATTCATTAAAGTGACATTTCATATTTATTTCATTTTTCAAAAGTATGTCTTGATGCAAAGATTGTTTATTCTAATGCGTAGATATGCTATCAGTTTTTTGAAGTTGTTATTTATAAGCGAAAAATACGCCTTCAAAATTGAGACAGAAATGACAAGTTCTTTATAAATCTCAACTGTTGTCCACAACAATTCGTTTAATTTTCCGCACAAAAATATATATTTCTCGTAAACGTTTCAATATTTTGCCTTGAAATTTTCAGGATTTTCATAAGAAAACACGCTCTTTCAGATAGAATAAAAGTAAAATTTATGTAAAAATAATTCTGAAATGTCACTTTAAGGCAACCCATCTTAGATTAAATACGAAAGGGGGGGGGGGGGGCATCAAGACCAACCTAAACATCCCTTCTGGATCCGCGTGTGGCTTAGAGCATCTAGTTAGGTAGTCCACCCCTAATGAGGATCGCATGACGTCGGAATTATTCGAGCGACGTCGAAATCATTCGACGGTGGAACTTTCCACCGCCGAATGTTTACGACAGCACCCGAATACAAGTAGGTCCGGATACGTAACGATGCCGCTCTAAAAAATCTGATGTTTTATGAATCTCAAAATGGCCACATCACGAGTGTTCTACCTCAAGTTCTTATGATGTTCGAGAATCCTATACTTCATAGGATTTTGACGTGGTATAGCACGGCATGGGTCATCAGTTTGAATTCCGATTTGGTCAATAATTTGAAAAAAAGTCATTTGGCTCTCACGAATGGATAGCTCTTCTTTGAGGAATCTAAAGGTTTCCCTTTTATCACTTCTTGCAATATGCATAGGCGCTTGTTATGATATGAACCATTTTATCTTATTTTTCACATTCTCCTGGATCGATTGAAAGACAAAATGGAATGAATTACGTGCTCAGAAAAGGTATTCATTCCAATCGCCTTGTTTTCAATACCTCGCGGCCAAATGAAAAGGCACGAACGATAAAAATCAATTCTCTAACTGATTTATAATATCAATATGGGGCGATTGGAATCTCGATATAACTCAATAATGCCAAGGTGACATTTTATATAGTTATAATGACTTAAGGTAGTCTACCCCTACTTATAATGAGATTCGCGCGACGTCGGAATTATTCGGGCGACGTCAAAAACATTCGTCGGTGGAACTTTCCACCGCCGAATGTTTACGACCGCTCCCGAATAGGTTCGGACACGTAACGACGCAGCTCGAAAAAATCCGATGATTTATGAATTTCAAAATGGCCACGTAACGGGTACGTAATTCACAATTTTGATACCGTTAACATTCGCAGAGGTCCCAAAAATTTAACTCCCATGTATGTAGCACTAGGATGATTACCTTTATTTTGGACTGCTCAAACACTTGTTGTTGTTGACGGCGAAACAGGTATTGATAAAAACAGGATTTGTGTACAACGTAGCGCAAAATTTATTGAGGCAAAAGGAGAAAATACTAGTTTGTCAACATTTTCTTCTTTTCTTTAAATGCTTTGAAAAGCTTCGCTTATCTAATAGGCATGTCCAAACTAGGTCTTGTTTGGGATAACACATCTTCGCAAGCCAAGGGTGACATCTACGACGTAACGTCGTTTCTGTATTCACCCTTGGCGTATTTAGTCCGATTTTCTTGGTCTCCTGGAAAGCGTTTTCATTGGTTCCAGCGAGGTCTCGCTGGAACCAATCAGATTGTCGACTGATACATTTGTTATGAGTAACCAAATCATGACAACGGGCGGGAAAAAGCATTGCATTTGCAACTCAAAAATGCGAAATTGGGCGATTTTTCCTAAGAATTTCACTGCAATAGACAGGAATTCTCTAACTATAATCGACGAATTATTCTACTTTCGACAAGTCGGCCAAAAAAGCAGCTAACTTTTACATATTCCGCATGACGTCTAAAGGAGAAAATGCTGAAAATCAGTTTTTTCTCCTCTATCCTCAATGTTTCTTGACCTAAATTATTCACATTTATTTTCTTGATGTAAAATCCATTTTGACATTTGCTTAAACATTCAAATTAAACACCCCAAAATTTTGTCTCTCGGGAAAGGGTTAATAGATAGCTAATCAATAAAATTAATATTAACTTAATCAATTTTGATTTGATTGAACGTTATAGTTTATGAATGTTTGTGTGTGTGTGTGTGTGTGTGTATGTGTGTGTGAGTAACAGAGAAGGGAGATAAGGTGAGAATAAGGCGGAAGTGTGTTCGTTTACTTGTGTTAGTATGAGTGTTATTGTTAGAAGGCCATATTGTAAATAAGATAAATTCAATATTATTGAATTATATATGTCTTAATATGCTACCTTCTCTAAATAAAGTTATTATTATTATTATTATTATTATTATTATTATTATTATTATTATTATTATTATTATTATTATTATTATTATTATTATTATCATTATGACGCATGACGCCAAAGACAACGCGCGTTAATGACGTCATCAACAATGGACGTAAACAACCAGCAGAACAACCGCTAGGCGGCGCTACGCGATTTCAAGAAAATCGGACTAAATCCGCCAAGGGTGAATACAAACGTAGATGGGTTCAACCTTGGCTAGCGAAGATGGGGATAACACGGCTCTGCTAGCAACTATAATGTCCCATAAAGGAAAAACTTGTAGGGAAAACACTGAGGCAAAAGTCTGTTTCACTATGGCCGACTTCGATTGGCATTATAGCTTCAGTTATTTTACACTTAAGTTCCAATCAAACACCAATAGTGCGAGCTATATTTCCCTCTATATTTGCGCAGCTATAGCCCTACCACCGGAAGAATTGTGGTCGGACCATTACGTCATTTGACACTCCTTGGATAAACAGCGGACCAATCGGGGTCAAGTAAACAGAGATTTTGATTGGCTGACACAAAACGGGCTTTGAATCTAATAGATAGGACAGCGCTGGTTCCCAAAGATGGCGCGAGCCATTATGCCAATCGAAGTCGGCCTATGTTACTTACGTAAGCACATCTTTAAACGTGGCCACTTCGATGTCCGGTACATTTATACCTATAGACATATCTTCCATATGTCCCGTCAGTGTGTCAGATAGCACGGCACTGCGGGCTACCAAGATGTACTTGTGGGCTCGAACCCTCTCCCGCGCCTCACCGACCACAAACGTGACGTCTGTGGCGATCTCGTAACGTAACATGTAGTGGTTAGCCTCGATCAGGCTGCGATCATTCTGCCAGTCATCCTATTCAAAAGAGTAGAAATTGAGAGTTTTAACCTATCTGAACGGCAAAAAATAGACCGTTCAAGTTTTGACAATGCAGCCCATTACCAAAACGGAAAGATTTTAGGCTGGTCCAAATTCAAAAATGTTGCAAACGACAATTTAAGGTGAATGAAATATTACATTATGTTGTATTTTTGGGTTGAAAAACATTGCGGGAAATGAAGAAATTGCTTGTCACAAGCAATTTCTTCATTTTCCACAATGTTTTCCAAAGCCTTTAACTATAGACATGTCTACCATATGTCCCGTCAGTGTGTCAGATAGCACGGCACTGCGGGCCACCAAGATGTACTTGTGGGCTCGAACTCTCCCCCGCGCCTCACCGACCACAAACGTGACGTCTGTGGCGATCTCGTATCGCAACATGTAGTGGTTAGCCTCGATCAGGCTGCGATCATTCTGCCAGTCGTCCTGGTAAAAATAGAAATTAGAGTTTTAACCCTCCAAACGGCAAAATTTTTATATTGTTCTAAATTCAAAATTATTGCAAACGACAATTTCAAGTGAAGAACTTTTACATTTTTTTGCTCCCCGAAAAAAATTCGGGGGATCATATAGTCGCCACGCTGTCCGTCCATGTGTCCGTTGGTCCGTCCGGCCGTCCACAGCCATATCTCAGCAACCCTTGGACCAAATTCAATGAAACTTCACATGTGAACTCCCAAGGATAATCCCTGGGGACCTTTTTCTCCGTTTGTTGATTTGAATCTGCGTCATGGAAAAAGGGGCCTTAATGTAAAAATTAGATTTTATCCAATATCTCTTCATCCAATAAACATCATTTAATGAAATTTTGTACTTTTGTGATAATTGAGATGTTCTACACCATATTCTATAAATAGTGTGTGTACAAAAAGTCTGTCGTGGAAAAAGGGGGCTTAATGTATGATAATTTTTATTTCGTGACAAACACTTATTCGGGGAGCATAATCCGTCTATGACGGCTCTTGTTTGGTCTTTTGTATCAGAAAACATTGTGGGAAATGAATAAATTGCTTGTCACATGCAATTTCTTCATTTTCCACAATGTTTTCCAAAGCCTTTAACTATAGACATATCTTCCATATGTCCCGTCAGTGTGTCAGATAGCACGGCACTGCGGGCCACCAAGATGTACTTGTGGGCTCGAACCCTCTCCCGCGCCTCACCGACCACAAACGTGACATCTGTGGCGATCTCGTAACGTAACATGTAGTGGTTGGCCTAGATCAGGCTGCGATCATTCTGCCAGTCATCCTGGTCAAAAATAGAAATTAGAGTTTTAACCCATCTGAACGGCAAAAATAGACTATTCAAGTTTTGATATTGCTTAACCCTTTCCCAAACGAAAACGTTTTAATCTGGTCTAAATTCAAAGACATTGCTGACAAAAATTTCAGGTGAATGGAATTTTGCATTGTTTATCTTTCTGGGTAGAAAAAGCTGTGGGTAATGAAAAAATGGCTGTCAAAAGCAATTTCTTCATTTTCCACAATGTCTTCCAAAGACTTTAAGTGGGAATGCTCCAGTTTCCTAAATTTTCCCCAATGAAAAGATTTTTTTTCATATTTTGTATGTTGAAATAACACGCTTTCGCAAATTGAAAAATGAAATAAAAATGGATGGACAGCGATCTTGTTTGAATTTTATAGACATTTATATCACATACCCCTACAGCGGAAAATGCACAATTTCTTGCACCTGTCAAAGGTCACTGAATTACAAAAAATGTTGTCTAATCATCGTTTAGTCCCGAAAGCGGATTTAAAGTAAGGTCTTACATTTAACAAGAGCCGTCAGAGACGGACAATGCTCCCCGAATAAGGCATTGTCACAATAAATATATGCCATGCAGAGCTAATATAAAGCTTACAAATGTTAAGCCCCCTTTTTCCATGACATATTTTGTATACGCAAATTTTAAATAGCTTATTGTCAAGGGCATCTGATTTGCTACTCAAATATGAAATTTCATCAAATTCTGACCATTAGACTAGGAGAAATTAGAGAAAAACTGTATTTAACCTTAAGTCCCCTTTTCCCATGACGAGGCCTCAAATAAAAAAAAAAAAACGGGAAAAGTACATCGGCATTTTGTCATAGGGAGTTCACATGGTAAGTTTCATTTGAATTGGCCCAAGGGTTATGGAGAAATCGCTTCGGACGGAGGGACGGACGGACGGACGGACGGACAGACGAAGCGGCGACTATATGCTCTCCCTTCGGGGAGCATAATAAGAACATGAAACCCTAAATATATACTAAGCAAAACAATTGAGAAATATTCAAATTGCACTATTTGTAAAAATCAACAAAGGTGTGTATTCTAACAAAAATCTACAAATAACTCGAAATAACGAATAATCTTGAGAATCAAAAACATGATGTAGTGCAATCATTTCTGGTTTCCCTACAATATCCGGTTAAACGCTAGTACCCTACAATTGAAAAGTTACACGTCACGAATAACGGATATTTCCACCACAGAAGTCAACTCTAGCCTTACAAGTACCTCACAATTTCCTCGCAGATCAAATAACCACATGTTGCGGTACAGTATTCGATTCCCGAACACGTGAATGTTAGAATATGCCGGGTTGGTCGGTTGTTGTTGTCGGTAACGTAGACGTCGACCCAGCGTGCTTCAATCATGCTCGATTGGATAATAGTTCTGTGAATTGGATAGCAAGTTAATGGTATGAATCCAAATTTGTTTGCTATGGCGTTTTACAATAACGACGTCAATTAATTTTACGTTGGCATGACTCGATATGGCAGCACAAACTATGAGATCGAATGTATTTAATGATGAAAAGCATTATGGTATTATATCATATTTTATCAAAATTTATAAAATTGCCGTAGAATTGCAATATCCTTCAATCGATTTGCTTAGTATATGTGCTATCATTAACGCTTAAATGTATAAAACAGCATGCTCATGTGTTTAGTTAGATCAACGAAGCTGAAGTGCTTTATGCCAAAATTTGCATATTTTGGGAAACATTTCAAGTTCAACATAATAGAATTTGATTATGTCGGCCTGGTAATTATTCAAAAAGAAAATGTATAGGTCGTCGCACTTATTAGTGAATTACAGCAATTTTTATCAGCTACACATGAATAAAATGACGCAAAACAGTGGTAACTGCATACACACTTGCAACTGTCTTGCTCTCAATAATCGATTTCCATCTTGAGAAAATTATTTTCGCATAATAAATACGTTTTTACCATCGAAAATGGTAAATTTAAATGACGTGTTATATTATTAAAATATGGTAGCAAAACATATACATATATGGTACGAAACGTCCTGTACCTCTGGCCAAAAGAAAACATTTTCACAATAATAAAAATAAAAAAATAGCACCGTACAAAATTAATAATCTCAACTATCAATAAATAATAAACAACAGAATAATTTCGTAAGTATTGAAAAATCAAGCTCTTATGAATATTGAAAATGAATATTTTACACCTTTAGGAGAAATGGAGCCGTTTCATACGCTAAATATAACTTGTCAAGTATGCATAATTTTGTTATTAAACTATTTCCAGTTCTACAAATGACAAAAATATATATGAAAATACTTACTAAAGTAATCGTCTTCAAGTTTAATCGTTACCAGACAAAAGATAGAATATTTATTTAAATGTGGTCTACAACTAATGCATTATATGTAAAAAATAAAAAAATAAAAAATGAAACTCGGAGACCAAATGCTGTTCACAACATATTAAACGAAATCAATGAAATGCTTTACTTAAAAAATGTCTTCTATTATCTCAACTGTTTCTTATGCCTTGGTAAATGCTTTTCTTTCTTTTTTTCTGTTATGGGTCTCAAATTTAAAACTTTAATTGCATAGACCACAAACAACAAGATAGTCAAACCAACAACGACAAAACAAGTCGATCTAGGGCATTGATACATGTTCGTTAAACGCCATGAATACATCACAAATCAACATGACGTCAAATCGTCAAAAACGCGCTTGTGTGTCATTTTTAAGACGCTACATCACACTCTATAGGCCTATCTTCGCTAGTTGAAGAGATATTGACAAATGCATTTATTTTTTTTTTTTTTAAATTTTATCCGAGATGTATGTCGAAAATCAATCCAAATTCAAAATATTTTGATTCTCTTTTGAAAAAAGCTTTATGTGAAAAAATCACCCTTGCATTCGGGACCGTTTTAGTGAAAATGTGACATTTTTAAGACGCTACAAACGCAATAAAATAATGATTTTCTTCAATACAAATCAAAACATAGAAACAACTACAAAAACTAGAGCTCAGATGTATGTCTCAATTTTTTTTTATAATGATTTCCAAACGCTATTGAAAAAATAAATTAGATTTAAAAAATAGACACACCGAAAAAATGACGTTTTTTAACAGCGTGACGCTACTTATCTCTTTCTTTCCATTCCTCCATAGTTTGTTTACACCACTCAACTGTCGTAAGATTTACGCTGTATCTTTTGTGACATCACTGACGTAATTTGCAAAAGTCTGCGCGCTTTAAAAAATATTACTTTTTATTTTATTGGGATTTTCGCGAGTTTGTTTGGTAATTTCTGTTACACGACGTCGTGACGACGTCATTTTCTGCGTCAGAGATTATTCATTTTGTTTATTAAATTGTCTGTATTCAAACATTGTTGAAATTCGACATATATTAATAAATTACAATCCAATATCTTTTATATGATACCAAATACATGTGTGTTTCTCAAATTAAAATAACAAATATGCGGTTTTAAACAGAAGTGCATAGCCAATTTTGGCTTGGTCCACAACTTTTGACGTTACGTCTCTACAGTAATAACCGAGTGTTTCGAAAAACTGGAGCATTCCCCCTTTTTAAGGAGACACATGTTTGCTTGAAATTCGAAATTTGCACTATTTAAAATGACTGCGTAGCTATACAAAGACTCTTATCGTTTGATTTCGAGCCGGTGGCTGAGAAAAGGGGATTGTGCCACAAAGAAAGGGGCTTGGCGATATTTCCTTCCCAAAAGATACCAAAAACATATAGTCGACACTCGTTGTGTCGAAGTAAGAGGGGCCGTCGAATTATCTCGACATATCCGGAGTTCGACTCATCCGATTTTGTTCAATTCCGAATTGAATGTCATTTGACCATTTTCGTTGCGCATCAAGTGCGTTAATGATTGAAATATAGTAGGAAAAAGAAAGAAATTGCTCGAAACGAACAATTTCTATCATTTTCCTTCTACAATGGCTAGGCCTATCTTTATCTCGAAATTATTTTATTTAACGTTTTGATATCCATTGGTGAGGACGAGGCCAGACTTTCACTTCGACTTAAGCGGAAATTCGACTAATCCAATGTCGACATAACGAGTGTCGACTGTATTGAATTCGAGGTTCAATATTTTGATAACCGCGGATTGACCCACTTTTAGTCATGTCTATGGGACTTGTCACCTCATTTCAACCAACCACTGGTCCATCCAAATAGACTACGCATAAGAAGGCTTATTATCTACATTATACCCGGTACATGACTTGCCTAATTATATTTCGACGAACCAAAGTATCATGTTATTCATTGAGGGAAAAGTTCCAGTATTTTAAAGTTTACAATTTGAGAAAGGCTCAAATCGAACTGATAATGAATTAAAGTCAATGGTTTTCTTTTGTCCTTCGAAATTCTTATCACAATAAGTACAAAAGTTCAAAAGCCTCAGGTTGCGATGTAATGATATGATTCAGGCACGGAAATTCTTATCACAATCTGAAATACGGGACTTTTATAGCGCTGATCATACCATAAGTTTATGAGTTTTTACTTAATTTCAGATCTTTTAACACTAGTATGCAATGCCAGAATTCTATAAGTTTGTGACTTTATATAGATCTAGTGAAAAGTGAAGATGTTCGGGAAATATCAAAGTAAGAATAAAAAAACTTTACTTTCTTAAGGTTCCGGAACTGTAATGACCGTATTTCAATCGTAATTTAGCTACAATGCTAACAAGCCATTGAGTGTTTTATCATATTATATCAATTATATGTGTGATGAAACTCAAATTGATCTGCTATGTTGTGAATGGCAAATAACCAGTAGATGTTTCTGACTTGAAAACAATGTATTATCTCCCAAAATTATATAAATAGTGACTTATCTACCCTTGAATCACTAAAAAAAGTTTTCACAAAATTTAGGAGGTAAATATTCTACTATTTAATTGTATATTATTGAGCGAAATCATTATTGACAATTTTCTACCTTTTCATTATATTGAAATTTATCAGATTCGTTGTTGGGAACAGTAGAGGTATCATCAGGTGTCTTTTTGGCTCGCTCACTCTCGTCATCAATTAAAGTGGGCATTGGTAAAGCTACCCGGGCACCTTGTTGGACAATCGGGTGACTTTCCGATACGTGCTGGAATAAGTCATTGTACTGATCGAATTCTCTGTCACAATGACGACATGTAAACACTCTATTTCGCACCGGTGACTGTCCATGTACAAGGTATCTATGCCTTTTTAAATTATCCTTTCGATTAAAAGTTCTACTGCAGTATTCGCAGGTAAAATTTGTGAGAACATTTTTCTTTTTTTTATTTTCAATGCCATGAACCTTTTTCTTATGAATGTTTAAATTTTCGTTTCGCGTAAAAGATTTTTCACAAAGATTACATCTTACTTTGAATAGATGACCCTTCACATGCTGTCTTAACGTCATTATATTTTTACACTCTTTCGAACATGTATCACATTTTAATCCCATATTTTTTGTTTCTTTTCACCACAATCGTCTATATCGATGAGTTAGATTTTTGCGTTTCTATGTCCAAGTTAACATCCCTTTAAGTACTAGTTTTCTTTAAAGGCGCAAATGGACACTTCACACGATGTCAAAGATAAACCCTTTCCCCACCCACCCACTTTTTCTTTATCTCAGACCTGAGAAATAAACAAAATGGTCACGAAAGAAACAAAACACAGTATACCTTTTACACAATCTAATTAATCCATTTCATCCTTGATTCTTTCTTCCTCAATGAAACTGTCTTTCTAGAATACGTCTTTTCCACGTCGATTTTACCTATATTTCTGTTACGAATGGCCATTTTTCATCAAAATGCATTTCTGAGACAGGTTTGGAGACGTGTAAATGAGTTTTTTCAATATATCGAGAAGGTAGAAAACTGCCAATTATGATTTCGCTCTATAATGTACAATAAAATACAATATTTACCTTCTAAATGTGAAAACTTTTTTTAGTGATTCAGGGGTAGATAAGTCTCTCATATTTATATCATAAGGGGAGGAAATACATTGTTTTCAAGTCAGAAACATCTACTGATTATTTGCCATTCACAACAATTTGAGTTTCGTCAAAGGCCTACATATAATTGATATTATGATATCAAACACTCACTCGCATGTTAGCATTGCAGCTAAATTATGATTAAAACGCTCCATAACTTTTAGAAAGTAAATTTTTGTATTCTTACTTTTAATATTTCCCGAAAATCTTCATTTTCACAATATAAAGTCACAAACTTAAAGCATAACATATTTTAATGTCACACCACTTAATGAGTATTCCGGGCATTGTATGATTAGGATGGGGTTGAGATCTAGAAATCTTTGTCTTGATTCAAAACCAATTAATGATAATCTAACATATATCATTGGCGGATCTAGAGGGGGGGTCGGGGGGTCCGGACCCCCCCCCCCCCTGGCATTGGCCGAAAATTGAATTTTGACTATATAAATTTAGTGTAATGTTACATATTTACTACATTTTAAGCCATAATTTAGGCTTGGACCCCCCCCCCCCCCTGGAAAAATTTTTGGGCTTGGACCCCCCCCTGGAAAAAAATCCTGGATCCGCCCTTGTATATGCCCGGTTCTTTCATGTGGTCTGACGATAGTAAAGAGTCATTTAAGAGAGCACTATTATCCTTTGACTCTCAGAGATTATTAACAGAACTGATGGTCGAATTAGACACTGAGAAGGAGGTCGACATTAATTTAGTTACTTCAAAATTTTCGAACATTGTTTTAGATGCAGCAACATTGTCGGTTAGGTTTAAACTATCAAAGCCTAAAAAGAAAAAGAAGAAAAAACAAGCTTGGTTTGATGATAATTGTTTTTTTTCTTCGCAGAGAATTAAGAAAGTTGGGCAGAAGGATCCACAATACCCCAGACAACCACAATTTAAAGCAAAATTTTTTCGCATTAAGAAAGAGGTATAATGAACTAATCAAAGTAAAAAAGAAGAATTTTATTGATAGCTTAATGAATCAACTGTCAGATATGAATGAAAAGGATTCCAGAGCCTTTTGGAAAACACTTGATAAAGTTAAAAACCTTGAATTTAAAGAAAATAACCCCATTAACATACAGGACTGGCAGACATATTTCAAGACCTTGTTAAATTACAACGAAAATGATCTAAAACCCTCCACGGATCAAAGACCAGACCATAATACTTGTGAACCTCAATATGAGGATGTTGAATTGAATAAACCTTTTTCGTGCAAAGAAATAAAAGATGCACTAAAGTCTCTGAGGAATTCTAAAGCTGCTGGAATAGATTTGATCTTGAATGAATTTTTAAAGTATGGTAAAGATATCCTTATTTTACCACTAGTCAAGCTATTCAATAAAATCCTAAACTCAGGAAAATTTCCAACTGTTTGGAATATATCATTTTTATCTGTTATACATAAAGGAGGGCCAGTGTATGATTGTGAGAATTATAGAGGAATAAGTGTATGTAGCTGCTTAGGTAAACTTTATACAAAGCTAATACAAAAAAGAGTCTCAAACTTTTTGAGCGTGAATGAAATTTTACAAGATAATCAAGCAGGCTTCAGAACAAACTATAGAACAACAGACCAAATATTTATAGTAAAAACTTTAATAAATAGATATCTTCATAAGTTGAAGAAACCTATGTATGCATGCTTTGTCGACTTCTCAAAAGCATCTGATTCGGTCTGGAGAGAAGGCCTATTTCTGAAGCTTGATAACATGGGCATGAGCGGTAAAATATTAAACATTATCAAGCATATGTATTCGACTACCACATTTTGTATTCGCAAAGATAATTACATATCACAACCAATTGATAATAACAAAGGGGTAAAACAGGGTGATAGTTTGAGTCCTACACTTTTTAACATTTACATAAACGATTTAGGATCCTATGTAAGCAATCAATCTAAAAACGACCCAGTCTTCCTAGGTGATGTACCTTTAAGGTAAGAAGGGCCTAATTAGCACCAAAGAGCCAGCGGCAAAATTTGAAAAGTGCTAGTAATTCCTAAACTGTGTTATGTTTCCATTCCAAATACAAATATAAGCATTTTGTACGGTTTAGAATTTTGAATTAATGCATATTTATGGAAATATTTGACAAAAATGTTCAAAATTACCTCCCTTGCATATGAATATAGAGTAAAATGATATTTGTAAACTATTTTCTTCTTGAAGCATAATCTTGAAATCCGGCACGGTGAATCAACTTATGTGAGATGTATTTACAAGTGTGTGTAATTTGATACATTTCGTATGGCTAGAAAGTGGTGTTTTTAATTAGGCACTTTATACCTTAAATCATCTCCTCTTTGCTGATGATCTACTCCTGTTGTCTGAAACAAGCACAGGTTTACAAAATTGTTTAACTAAATTAGAACAGCACTGTAATAAATGGAGATTAGATGTCAACTTAAATAAGACAAAGATTGTTATTTTTAATAAAGTCAAGCATAATTATGAAAATTACCACTTTACATACAAGAATAATAGGGTTGAGGTAACCGATTCATACAAGTATCTGGGCATAACATTTTTCTATAACGGTAATTTGAAACATCCTGCAGAAGATCTATATAATAAAGCCATGAAGGTCATGTTTTCGTTGAAGAAAAAACTTACAAACTTTTCCCAGTTTCCTACCAAGCTAAGTTCAAAACTATTTGATTCTCTAATTAGACCTATTCTCACTTATGGAAGCGAGGTATGGATTATGGACTATACAATTAATTTAGATAATGTTGACCTCCTTCCACCTGTAAAACTGCAACATAAATTTTGTAAGTCTGTTCTTGGAATACGTCGGAATTCCTCGAATCTCACAAGTCGTCTAGAGATGGGTCGTTCCCCAATTACGTTGTTTATTATTAAACTTATGCTTAAATATGTAACTGTGCACAAAAAGTTTAGCACACTTGGAAAATGTCCTTTCCTAGTCAAAAACTATTCCAAAATCCATAAAAACAAAACTCTAATGTGTTTGAAAATTCAATTTTCTGGCGCTTCCTGAAAATTTTGTTTCAAAATTCTTAAGCGTTAGTTAGGTATCTTACGTTAAAGTGCACAGGGGTCAGATATCGAAAGTCAAGCAAATTTCAATGACGCGAATGTCCAACATAAGCAGCTAGGACCGCCATTCAATGTCTTCCCATGTTGCAGACAAGCTTCCTGACCACACAGAAAGGAACTTTGCTCATTCATACTGCAGATGACGCTCATTGCCATTGACGTTACAGACGTCATTACTTTCTCTAGGCTGACGTCCAACAATGTTCTTTGTGTGTTCTTTTGCTGGTGATTAAGCAGTTAAGACGTAGATCATTCTGTATGTTCCTTGGAGTAAGTGGGTGGTGATTATCTTATTGAAATATCACAACGTTATGTCGTTGTAAGACGGTCCTGTGACAGGTTGGATAATTTCATTGCAGTGCCCTTGCACCGTTTGGTTACCATTAACTAAAATGAGGTCTCTTTAACTGTTTTCGTCTATTCCTGCCTAAAAATAAAGCTGCACTCGACGTAACAGTCTCAATGATGACGTTATTGGTATCAAGCCTTACGCATCTTCTCCAACCACAAATCCTGCCGTCAGTTAATGACACGCAAAATGAGATTCGTCCGGACATCAGTCCAATGTCTCCTGAATCAATATCGATGTGTCAATACCCACTGACGCCTTGTCTGCCGATGCTTAACGTCATTTGCGTAAGATCGGAGGACCCTGATGCAAGTTGTGTGGAGCCTGTTCCGGACAGTCTGGTCACTAACGGTATACCTTGTGACGTCCTGGAGGAGTAGCACTAAATTCCTACTAGACAGGAATTCGAAACGTTGTCAAGACGTCGCTGTGAAACGATCCTCCCTGAACGTCGTTTTGCACGGTCTTCAAGATTTAGGTCGGTCGTTGGTGGCTAAAGTTGCATTTACCAAGTGCCATAGGCGCGTTATTGTCAATTGGAGACAATTGAAATGCAAAGCGACATCTCTAACAGACATACCTGCTTGGAACATGCAAAGAGCTCTCTGACGTCGAACTTACGTCATCATTTCTCGCCTTCCCATAATCAATTTCAAAGAATTTGTAACAGTTAAATTGATTCTGATAACAGATCTGTGTAATCGCGTGTTTTTGGACAAGCTAGACATTATCGATGTCACTGCACATGTGCCGCACGTGACTTTTGCTTATCTGGACTTTGTCCAATACACTGAATGTTCACTCTACACATGCACTGTATGCGTAATGGTTGTCGATCGGGACAACTGAACAGCGCAATGCAATGTTCATTTGATTATCATAAACTGAACAAATAATGTGTTAAAAAACGTGCTAAACTTTTTTTGCTCAGTATACTTCGAAAGATTAAGAACTTTACCCAACGACAGGCTTTTGTCAAAGGCATTTCAAACTGATAAAACCCTACATCTGAATGGAAGCAAGTCATGGTACTCTTGCTTTGATAAAACGTTGAAATCGACAGGCATTAAATTTGATCTAATGTCCGTAGACTATAAAACAATAAATGAAAAGTTGAATGAATACTACTTTAAACAAACTGAATGTAAACTGGAAATATTAAAATCTAAAGATGATAGTAAGCTGAAATTATTCTCCTCTATTTTGTATTTTGATGGTAATTTGCCAAATTATTTGAATTTAAATCTAAAACAGAAATATAACTCTATAATAACTAAATTTAGATTGAGTGCTCACGACTTAAATATAGAAAGAGGCAGATATACAAGACCTAAAACTCCACGTGATGAAAGGACATGTAAATTTTGTAATGAAGTAGAGAATGAATCTCACTTTATACTGTTCTGCTCAAAATATGATAGAATAAGGGATGATTTGTTACAAGAGTTTGGCATTGATAAAACAAATATTTGCAAAGAGAAAGAAATAGACTTGCTCAAACTTATACTAAACCCTGAAAATAGGAATCAAGCAACTAAATTATGTACATACCTATTACAAGCATTAGAAATTAGAGATACATATAGTCTGTAAATATTGACCTGAACCCGACGAATATACAATGAGTAATTTTGACACGAAATAATCAATACATGCCAGCACTACTCACTGTCGAGCAGAGTCGATACTTTCCAAAAGCATTGGGACTTTGTACTCTGCACGTGCTCCTCGTGCAAATACGTGGGTCATCCAATAAATAGTGAGACTGTTCCTATTGCAGAAATACCTTGACTTATATGCTTTCAAAGTACATATATTCCTCCAATATAATATCTTCCCTTTATAATGACAGAATTCAATCAGCGGAAATTTCTTCTGATTTCGGTTGCTAGGCAACCAGAGTTAATGTGTCACATTAGACTGGCCACGTCTACTTCATATGCATTTAAATCCTCAAAACACACACATTGCGATGATTCTTTTAACTTAAAACAATGATCAAAGTGTGGAGGACTTGTATACAGAACATTTTGAGGCTGCACTAAAATATTCCAATTATAGAGCATCAAAAGTGACGTCACCCTACCTGCTTTTTGACGTCATGCAGAACCAAAGTCTTACGTTCGTGCAGCTTTGGTCCGTTCTTGTAAAAGACAGATCTCTAGACAGGCTTTAAAATAAACAATAATACTCTACATTGATTGCTTTCCCAGATTTGACCAATTTTGATATGATATGCGCTGATTTACATGGATAAAAAACGTCATTTTTGGATATTTCTCTTCACTTTTAGCTTCTGTTTACCGACCAAAGGTGGGTTGCTTCTGCCCACTAATCCTTTCGTCCTTAAACTTCGGAACCCACCAGAAAACAGCTGTACATGACAAAGCATTGTCCAAAATAATTTTTAGTTAGATTTGAAATATCTCCGTCCTAGTTTTGCCCTAAAATAACGCAATATTTATACATGCACATTTTTGTCTTCTGCCAAGCCGCATGAGACGCGTCCACGTTACAAATGGTTGTGTCACAGGAAGTGACGTCATAAACGTGACGTAATAACATAACAACATTTGGTGCAATTTTTCTATAGCTAACATGTTAGGCCATGTATGTGCCAAGTTTCATTAAATTCTGTCGGACAGTTTTTGAGATATGACAACAGTCTCACTTATTATTGGATGACCCTCGTACACGTCGGAGAGTAATTATTTCGCATCACAGTTACTCATTATATATTCAACAGGTTCAGGTCAATATTTACGGAGTATAATACATTGTAGCTATGCTATTTAGAATTGTTTAGAAATTGTGCATACAATGTTGGTAGCCTTGTATTTTCCTATCTACCAATGTGTCTTTATACTCTTGATCAGGAGATTATTCTGTGTGTATAATCATGTACATTGTAATGTTTGTAGTAAGAATGTTTATACCTAAATTATTGCTTTATTTGTGACATATTGTGCAATGTATGATATCACTGTTTAATGCAGTATTTTCATTAAAAGAATTGAATTGAAAATTCTGGCAGGGCATATTCAAATATCTGAAATCCCATAAACATACGGTATGATAATTATGCTCGTCGAAGTTTAGCTATACGAGGGTTGTTCGAAAATTGACATTGATGTAGCCACAGCGTATACTGACTGAACATCTCAACATGGAACGTGTGTGTGCCCGTTGGGTACCAAGCCTTCTATCAGAAAGTGACTAACAACGGCGAGTTGCGGCAACGAAAATCTTCTTAACCCATTACCACACAATGACTCTCTTTGACTCCTTACAAGATTTTGGATTTGGAAAACATTGTGGAAAATGAAGAAATTGCTTGTGACAAGCAATTTCTTCATTTCCCACAATGTTTTCAATCACAAAAGACCAACAAAATATAAAATTCAAGTCACTTCAAATTGTCGTCTGCCACATCTTAAAATTTAGACAGGTCCAAATTTTGTCGTTTGTTAATGGGTTAAAGCGGTGGCGAGCAGGTGGTGAAAGTTTTCTTGACCGTATAATCACATGCGATGAAACATGGTTGTATTTCTACGACCCAGAAACCAAAATCAAGTGTCTAGGCAGTGAATGGATCGGCTCCTCCGAAAAAGCCAGGGTCAGCAGGTCGACTGGACGCGCTATTATGAACGTCAGTTTTTTTGACGTCATTTGAATGACGTCGCGGTGCTCCGGCACCTCCCAGATAGGAATGGTTTATTGACTCCAGTTTGTTTATTGTAATAGCAAATTTCGAAAAAAGTTACATATGAAGAGAAATATAAATTGTCTTTATTTTGGTATATTTTTCAATCCCTTGCTTGTTATAGTTTAAGTCCTATAAGCGTTGTCTCAATAATTTCCGCACAACCCTCGTAAAAGTCCCGTATTTTAGATTATGATAAGAATTTCAGTGCCAGAAATTTATCATTACATCGCAATCTGTGGCTTTTGAACTTTATCCGTACTTATTGTGATAAGAATTTCGAAAAAGAGAACGAATAAACTTACGTATCCATCCATCATTGTTCAAGCTGTTCCAAAGTCTATTTTACAGAAGACAGCGATTTGGCACAACATTCCATGAACAACCAGTTCCAAAATCGAGTTATTGAATAATGCACATGCATCGCCAAATCGCCAAGAATCCTTATTTTTGTCATTTCTTTTATTACAGAAAACTCAATATTTATCCATTGTTGTCACTTGTAGTTCCAATTTGAGACTATTCAACATGCACGCGCATCGCTAAATAATCATCAATTAATTTTTGTCTCTTAAAACCATTTCACTTTTGATATAAAATTCAGCTGTATAGATATATCACTTTTATATTGACTCCATTCCCTTTGCAATATTCATTCCAATGGTTTTATGTTATGCACCAATATTGTTACAATTCATGCTCTCTGTCTGTTTTCTCGATATGAATTTAAAGGCGATGGCTGAAAAAATGGCCCTCGTACAATTTGAGACCAACATGGATCTGGATCAGCCTGTGCATACGTATTATAGTCTGATCAAGATCGATGTTATTCTCATACTAGTATTACTTCTTCCTTAATCGTAAAGTAACTGCCAAGAAACATTACTTATCTTTGTCAAACTGCAGTTGGGTTCGGGCTAATCTGGATAGATCTACATGGTGTTCTCAAGTACCAAACGGCCACTTTTCAAGATCCCACCCACATTTGTTCAATACAAATGTTTCACCTATTTCAGAGTCCTCAACATGTAACCGAATTTAGAAACACAATGCCAGTTTATTGACAATATCCTGCTATTTCAAGTTTCTATTTGTAACTTTGTATTGGGTACCCGTAAAGCTAAATTGGTATTGTTTTATTTTCCACTAATCTAATGTTTAAACAACTAATTCATGCTTTCATACTCGAGTGCTTGTGCAAGCTTGGTGCTTTTAAATCCTTTCCCAAACGACAGACCTTAAGGGCGGTCCAATTTGAAAGTTTCTGCAGACGACTAAATTGGTGATGATAAAGATATGATTTGAGTGCAAAAATAGCCTGGAGAATATTGAGACAAAAGGAGAAAATGATGATCATCAGCATTTTCTACTTTTGTCTCAATGTTTTCCAAAGCTCTTTCTACTAGGAAGACAAAAAACAGGTCTTGTTTAGGAAAGGGTTAAAGCCTTCATAGAGCCAATGGCTCGTGGGGCGAATACGTTCATCTCTTACCCAGAAGACTCTACCATTAGACCGGTCCGAAATGAAAGTAGTTGCAGCCGACAAAACAAAGTAAGACGAAGATATACATTATGAAGCCATAACGATAAAAAAACTTTGAATGAAATGGAAACAGAATTGTTTTCTATCCGCCAATGTTTTCCTCTTCTCACTATGGAGATGAAAATCGACATAATTTGGGAAAGGGTTAGATGAATGGGGTGGAATTGATTTTATATCGATTGGAATCAAACGAAGATAAAGGCAATCTGAAAACGTGTGGATATCAATATTCTCATAATAACCCATTACCAAACGGCGAAATTTTAAATAGTCCAAATTCAAAGAAATTGCAGACGATAATTTCAAGGGAATGAAATTGTTCACATGTTTGGTTCCTTTTTGATAGAACACATCGTTGAAAATGAAGAAATTGCATTTTTCACAATATTTTCCAACGCCTTTATCTTGTGGAGAGTCGAAAGGAGTCAATATGTGGTAATAGGTTAATGACAAAAAAGAAGAAAAGAAACAACAACAACAACAACAACAACAACAAACCCTTGCAAAAACAGGCCCTATTGTACAAGGATTGAGGTTCGTAACTTTAATGAATAACCTAATCCTTTCCAAACAAGACCTTGCTTTGACGTCCCTAACATAAATGGCTTGGGAAAACATTGAGACAAAAGAAGAAACTGCTGATAATGCTGATAATCAGCATTTTCTGTTTTTGTTTTGTTTAAATATTTTCTAGGGTATAATATAGACAAATCCAATCTATTTGAACATAGGCCTACATTTTGCGCCTACGGCAGCTTTGAATCGGGCTGGTCTAAACACCACGGTTTAAATATAATGAAGCATTCGGAGCAACCCGGTAAAATCATTACTTACATCGTTTCTTCAGAATTGTTCGAGGGGGTCCGTAAGAAGTATAGAACACGTGCTTTAGTAGCTTAAGATCTCTCTAACAACAGGCATGTAGGAACAGGGGTTAGGGAGCTAAGCTCTCATTATTTCTACAATTTCCTACACGTGTAAATATTATTTCTTGGAATTATTGCATATTAATGTTTCTTTCATGTGCAGACGTCTTTCACATGTTTTCCAAACAATTTATAGCTGGCAAAACATGGTTGTTTTAGGAGTCTACTTCTATAAAAATACAAGTACGCCTGTATATGTTACGAGTGTATTCGTATTTTTCATGCATGTACTTTTATTTGAGCCTGGATCTGGAAAAAAGTCTCTTATAGCATTTTAGAAAACTGAGTTTTAAGAACAGCCTGTTCTCAAATGCAGTCCATCATGCATCTATGCTTCTCTTTTAAGTTACTACAGGTCACGAAGAAGCTATTAGAGAACAACATGGATCCTGATCAGACTGTGCGTATGCACAGGCTGATCTGGATCTATGTTGGGCTCAAAAGCCTTAAGGAACGTTTTTCCAGATCCTGGCACATTTATATGGGTCCACCCGTAAAATATACGAGTACACGCAAAAATACAAATACAAGTGCAGATGCTTTTAAAATAGAAAATAGCCTATCAGAAACGTCGTACCATCCAGCATATTTTCCGTGCTGATAAAGTCGCTTTTCAACAAAGACCTTGTAAATGCAGCTTGTTATATGCTGCAGGCCTTGTGAGATTTCTTTTAGAAGCAGCAATTTGTAGATCAAGCCAATACCTTAAAAGATAACCAATATAAAGAGAGAAATAGATTTATTTTATTGTTCTACTTATTCTATCTCATTCATTGTATTTGAAAACCAGCACATTTGGGAACAGGGGTGAAGTATTAAGGTAAGACCTGGGTTATGCGCTTCCTGTAAAATCTTTAAATTTCGACTTATTCCGTGACGTCCGTAAGTCCGAGCATTTTTAAAGCTCTGTTAGATGCAGTTACATGTATAGCCTGTTTCTGTAACGACGGAAATAATTGAACGTGCTCAGATTTCCGGGGAATATTCTAAACTCTAAAATTTGAGAGCAATGAAAATAACCTCCCTTGAAATCGTCAGATTTCGTTCTATAAATGATCACATAACCCATTACCCAGGTCTTACATTAACGTAAACAACCCATCATTAGCACTAAAGAGCCAGAGGCGAAATATGAAAAGTGCCAGTAATTCCTAAACTGTGTTTTATTTCCATTCAAAATATAAACATAAGCATTTTGAAAGGTTTAGAATTTTGAATCAATGCATACTTATGGAAATATTGAACAAAAATGTTCAAAATTACCTCCCTTGCATATGAATATAGACTAAAACAATATTTGTAAATTATTTTCTTCTTGAAGCATAATCTTAAAATCCGACACGGTAAATCAACTTATGTGACGTGTATTTAGAAGTGTGTGTAATTTGAGGCATTTCGTACATGACTAGAAACTGGTATTTTAACGATGGGTCATATACCCTATGAAAGATCTATTTGGTGGATATGATTCCTGTTTGGAAATGGATTTTTGGATGTGCATTTTTATTTTTTTCAAATTCGATTGAGTGATAAAGTTTGGTGTTGTATTTCTGTATTTAAGGTTTACGAACTGAGAATGAAAATACCACTTTCTAGCCATACGAAATGCATCAATTTTCACACACACACACACACACACACACACACACACACACACTTGTAAATACACTTCACATAAGTTGATTCACCGTGCCGGATTTCAAGATTATGCTTCAAAAAGAAAATAATTTACAAATATTATTTTACTCTATATTCACTGTTTAGGGATTACTGGCACTTTTCAAATATCGCCTCCGGCTCTGTATTTCATTCTCAGTTCGTAAACCTTGTACATGCACCAAGATAAGGTATGCGGGTTCTCTGTGGCCTCTTGTTTTGATAACCGATGAATTACAGGCCCGTAGGAACAGGGGGGCTAGGAGGGGGAGGGGTGTTAAGCCCCCCTCCTCCCTGAAAGTTGGCCAAAAATGCCAAATTTTCCTTTTTTCACACTGAAAATTTGGGAAAATCCAAATTAGCCCCCCAATATTCAGACACTGAGGCTTTTAGTCTAGGAGCCAGCTTTTACAAAGGGGGTTAAATTAAAAGTTCTTGCAACCGGTGCCCTATAAAATTTTGAGTGGTATTTTTCAATACGTTAGGGTCCCACGCTCTGGTTAAAGGTGGATGACATGCTTAAAAGTGGTAGGATTTTTTTTAAAATCAAGGTCAAAGGTCATTCGGTGCACTTTTCATACATACCTCCTAAAATACGCCATAACTTACTCATTTATTAAGCTAAAACAATTATTTGGTATCAAAATAAAGCTGATAAATTGCACTTTGACTTACATGAATAATAAACAGCTTGTTGATTTTGTATTTTTGTGAATATTCATAAATATAGCAAAAATTGGCTAAAAATCACCAAAATAAGTTTTGTCTACAATTGAAAAAAAAAGTTTTTAAATTACAAAAGGTATGTTTGTGTGGTTGAAGTCATACTTAAAAATTGCCCAGAAACCTGTTCTTGAGGTATATGCATTTCTTCACAGAATTAGTCTTTGGCTTAGGCTTGTAGTCATAGCTAAAAGTGGGTGGGGTAAATTTTCCCAAAAATTACAAAATATGCAAACATTGATGTAACAAAAAATCTTACACATAAATGTGATGTTTTAGTAGAAATTATGCTTTTGAAATCATATTTGTAGTGATTTTTAAAGCTTTAATGCATATTCCTGGAAATTAATTAGAATTTTAAGAGCCAAAATAACAATTCAATAAAACAGCATGTGAGATGGATACAGATTATATCAACACCATAATGTCAAAGCAATGACTCTTAAAACGAATATTTATCAAGTATCTTTGTACTAGAAATCGGCAGCTGAAAATATTCCCCATACCCGTGCCAGATTTTTTAGGAATCAGAACAACATGGGAGTCAGAGTTTGCATTGTTGGGTAGTGCATTGCTTTTATAGAGCCAAAGGGAAAGGAATTTAGCGCTGGAACCAAATAGCTCATACACAAAATTTTGCGGTTCTATCATGTAATTTTATATATGATGAATAACACATCACTTGAAACACAGTTTACAGTTTAAGTGAATAAAACAATATCTCTGGTATTACATACTTATTAGGGATACAGATACATCTTTTTTGTTTCAAAATCATCTTTGTGTTTCGTCAAAAATGGCCAACTAAATTCAAGTTGGCCCCCATAATTGTGTATATGTCGAAAATTTAATATATATAAAAATAAGACCACAAATTAGTCATTTTGATGCCCCCTATCGATAGATCGATGGCATAATGTTTTACCGTTGTCGGTCTGTCTGTCTGTCCTTCAAGCCAGCCATCTGTCCGTCCGTCCGTCAGTTTGAAACTTAACGTGAAAACTTAACATTGGCCTTTTCTCCAAAAGTATTTCACACACAAAGCTCATTTGGTATGTAACCTTCTTTTAATAATATCTATATGTTCCATGCAATATGAACTTCCTCAAGCTCACCCATTAACCCGTATCAACCATTTACTTAAAAGCTTAACATGAAAACTTATCATTGGCCTTTTCAGAGGCATTTGTGCTTCACAAACACATCTTGTTTCAAGATTGGGCTGAATTATATATGAATTCTTGAGAGATACATGTAGTCAGTGATGTGCATTTTATAAATAAGACCAATATAAAGAGGTTAATTTGTCAAATGATGACCGAAATGTCTTCTGCATGATACCGGTAGTTGCGTAAAGCAGAAGTCGTGCATAAACTCATTGTTTTGTTCATTTTATGTATCTTGTATACTTTACTAAATATAATGTTCTTATATTCAACACTATCCTCATCATCACCATCATCATCACCAGCAACAACAACAAAAAACAACAAGACACATGAAGCAATAACCAGACTTTTAATATCCATAGCTACCCTATTCTAAACACTTCAATTCACTTAACTCAGGCCATATATACTAATCATTATCACTGTCTAATGCACCAAGATACGTCTATTTATACACAGTTTTGACTCACAAACACATGCATCAGTGCATAAAAGATCTTCTCTTTGACACTTACACCTTCGCGTGTGGCAGTCAGTTTAACACGAGCATTTTGTGATGTCAATCAAAGCTAGGTGTGCAGGATCTTTTCGCGTTCTTATAGGAACTAAATTGTTGTTGTCATTAACATTGGCTTTTCCCCAAAAGTATTCAACATAAAAAGCTAATTTGGTTTGTATGAGGGCTGTTAATAAAGTATCCGGAATTATGGCATAACTTTTTCATGTACTAACTGTTAGGATATTTTCAAAATTTAAAATTTAGGAAATTATGCTTTTGATCCAGCGACAAAATCTAAGTTTTTTTGCATTAAGGTGCATTCTACAGTTGTTATGGCAACGTAGGGTCATATTGAGCGGCGCAACTTAGGTCTGAGATGGATACTCAGGAACGTCTGTCTTACACATCTAATATTTACATCTTTTCTATATATTTGCCACTGCACGATATCCACATTTCCCACATATGAATTTATTCCTCAAACAAGCGTCTGAACTGTAATTGGGAAATTCTAAAGATAGTTTCTGGGAAACAATTGGCAAGTCATTGACGATTTCGCCGACGTCCAGATCTATTAATGTCAGAAGCATCATGGGTAAAATCATTTATAAATGCATTATACCACTCATAAATGCTTTGTTTTTTCTCATAGAAGTACTGCTGTACGTGTTCATAATCATAAAGATCGTCTCTGATTTTAATTTTCCAATTTACACTCAAATCTTTAATGAATATCATTGCCCTAGCACCATATTTGCTATATAAGCTAAGCGATGTATTCACCTACGGGCGTTGTTAACGAAAATTGACTCCAAATGTCAGCTGACCATGTTACGTTTGCCGAGAAAAATGTCCACTCAAAGGTAACAAGCATTTTTGACAACTGTTGAAGTGAAAAATACAAAATATGATCGCTTTAAAAGCGATTGATAAGTCATATTTTTGCAAATTATCCAAAGTTTTCCCGCTCAACTTGACCCTATGTTTCCATAGCAACTGTCGAATGCGCCCTTATCCAAACAGCAGCGTTTTTGTTGCAGGATCAAATGTATAATTCTTCAAAGCATATCTGTTTAAAATTTCATCTCAGTTGGTTTAAAAGTCAAAAAGTCATGCTACCGCAAACGACAAAATGGGTGATTTAAAAGATTTGATTTGTGTACAATATAGCATAGAAAACATTGAGGCAAAAGAAAATGCTGATAATCAGAATTTTCTCCTTTTGCATTAATTTTACCCAAGCCTTTCTTCTAGGGACGTCAAAACGAGGTCTTGTTTGGGGAAAGGTTAATGATTTCTTTGATATAGATTACATATCGATGGCTCATTGCGAAACGGTTGTAACTGCCTATATGTTTATAGGCAGTTACAACTGTTTCGCGTTGAGCCATCGATATATACTTACAAATGATAGATGTACAATTGATTACAACAAAAATTATTACCAGGAATAGTTTTAGCCATGTAATAAGTAAAACATTGTCCAGATTTTTGTTAGGTATATTTTTGTGGGGTTAGAGCTATAATAACCGTAGGTCCAAAGATTTCCACTATTTCCATACCAAAAGTTTCTCTGTGTCTACTCAAATATGTATTAGTCGTGAATCAATAAACAAAGTTATGTTATCATGATGGGATTGTGAAGATGGATCAACAACTGTTGTATCTTTATTTTCTACTATTTACTTGTAACATAATGTCACATGCAATGAAAGATTTGCATAAAAAAGATATAGGGACTATCGGGTTCAATTTCTTGTACAATTAAAGCTTATTGGGTCACAAAATTAATTAAAAGACCAGATACTCTGTTGTCCCTTTTTAAGGCATGCACATAAACAAATATACGGTACTAACATGTTCATGGTTACTCTTGGAGACCTTCATAACCACACATCATAACAACCAGATTCCAGACTGATGATAGTGATATGTATTCACAGAATGCAATATTCTGTTCCTAATTATATTTAATGTATACATGTTCAAATGTTCGCTACCAGGTGTAAGCATTGTAATGATGGCAGTTTCGTAATTATCTTTAAAGAGACCCATGCTAGGTTGTCGGGCAAACAAACATATAATTATGAAATATGTTCATGAAATATTGTATGGAATGGTCGACCTGGATAGCTAGATCATTTCTGCACAAGGAAATTTCAAATAAAGTTCATTTAGTTCTTCTAAATTAAGTCTGTTCTTCTAAACCAAGTGTAAATAATTAACTTACCCGCACTTTATATCTATAGTAACATTTATGTGTCACTGAACCTTGATAGTGAAAAATTTAGTTCCAGCGCTAAAATTACTTTCCTTTTGGCTCTATAAAAGCAATGCACTACACAACAAAGCAGATTCTGACTGGCCCCATGTCGTTCTGATTCCTGAAAATCTGGCATGGGTCTAATGTCATATGCCCGTAAGATAGAAAAAGGAATATGTTCAGCTGCCGATTATGCTAATTTGAGTCTTGCTTTATATATATATATAAAAAAATGTTGATGCTTGATAAATATTCGTTTTAAGAGTCATTACTTTGACATTATGGTGTTGATATAATCTGTATCCACCTCACATGCTGCTTTATTGAATTGTTATTTTGGCTCTTAAAATTCTAATTAATTTCCAGGAATATGCATTAAAAGCTTTAAAAATCACTGCAAATATGATTTCAAAAGCATAATTTCTACTAAAACACCACATTTATGTGTAAGATTTTTTGTTACATCAATGTTTGCATATTTTGTAATTTTTGGGAAAATTTACCCCACCCACTTTTAGCTATGACTACAAGCCTAAGTTAAAGACTAATTCTGTGAAGAAATGCATATACCTCAAGAACAGGTTTCTGGGCAATTTTTAAGTATGACTTCAACCACACAAACATACCTTTTGTATTTTAAAAACTTTTTTTTTCAATTGTAGACAAAACTTATTTTGATGATTTTCAGCCAATTTTTGCTATATTTATGAATATTCACAAAAATACAAAATCAACAAGCTGTTTATTATTCTTGTAAGTCAAAGTGCAATTTATCAGCTTTATTTTGATACCAAAATAATTGTTTTAGCGTAATAAATGAGTAAGTTATGGCGTATTTTAGGAGGTATGTATGAAAAGTGCACCGAATGACCTTTGACCTTGATTTTAAAAAAATCCTACCATTTGTTAGCATGTCATCCACCCTTAACCAAAGCACGGGACCCTAATATATTGAAAAATACCACTCCAATTTTTATAGGGCACCGGTTGCAAGAAAAGTTCCATACCAGGACCTGGCTCCTAGACTATTTAGCCCCCCATATGAAATTGCTTCCTACGGGCCTGAATTAACCCCCATCGATGAAGAATTAGCCCCCCTCCCAATCTAAAACTACTTATTACATTTATGATAATAATCAGATACATTCGCAGTGGTGGATCCAGAGGGGGTTCGGGAGGTTCAAACGAATCCCCTCTGTAGCTAGATTATTTCATTTCCATGCAGTAATACAGTCCCTATTGTGTAATACTGGGAAAACGAACCCCGCTATTTGTATATTCGAACCCCCCTCACAGAAATCCTGGATCCGCCGCTGATTCGTAAGGGTATTTTACCATCCAGTGAGTTACTGTTTCAGATCACGCATACGCAGCGAAACGCAGAAGAATATCACAACTGTTTTAAAAAAAATCGAAATTATTTAGCTTAATTTGTTGCTTCATTGCATATTCAGATCGTAATATTGTAACATATTATACGTTTAATGCAAAAAGGGCCCTTTTCCAGATCCTGACTCATTTGTAGCTCTCCCTCCAGTGAGCGTGACTGTTTAATCCATTACTGCACAGTGACGCATTTGGACTCCTTCAAAAGAAAGCGCTTTGGAAAACATTGTGGAAAATGAAACAATTGCTTGTGACAAGCAATTTCGTCATTTCCCACATTGTTTTCTAACCCAAAATGGAAATATTTTTCAAGATTTCACCAATTTGAAATTGTCGTCTGAACCACCTTTCAAATTGGGAGAGCCCCAAATTTTGCCGTCTGGTAATGGTTTTAACGAAGGAAATGCTCAGTAGGCTATTAATACTTTTTCTATGTTGTCAGGCCGTCTCTCGTTCAAGGACGTCAAACCCCGCCTTGGATGCAAAAGGGTTAACCCTTTGCCAAACAAGACCCGGCTTTGATATCCCTAATAGGAAAGAAAACCATGCAATTACAAATTCAGACTTTTTTTCTTTATTGCCTATAACGTTATGTGCTTTATTTTAAACAAAGCCTATCTTTATCAACATTAGTTAACATTGATTTGGTTGTCTGTGGCAGTTATGAAATTGTAACGTTCCATTTTTTGTCGTTTATGAAAGGTTAAGTGCTTGTCGGTCATTGACACACTCATTTACAGATGGTTGCTTCAAAAACCACGTAACTACACCTTGTTTAAAGATATAGTTAAGAGGTTGTGGATCAAAAACAAAGACATAAAAAGTAAACGAATCTTAAGTATGAATTCTCATATTCACCCCTACCCCTGTTCAAATGAAGTATACCTTAAGATTTGTCGAAACAAAAAGAAAAACTGGTGATAGATCAACATAATATACATAAATCTTTTTACTTCAATACTTCATTGTCAGTTTTACACACGAGTCATATCTTTATCAGCATCCTTTTCTCGTCTGTAACAGTTCTCAAATTGTAACAGAAAATTTGCCATTTGAGAAAGGGTTGAATGTATTAGGTAAATAAGCGACAGTTTATCAATCCTTTCCAAAACGACAAATACTTGGACTTTTCCAATTTGAAAGCTGCTGAAGATAACAAAACGAATACAATGGTAAGGTGATAAACTCAGCACATAAAATATTGAGGCAAAATTATAATTATCAGCATTTTCTTGTTTTGCAGCAATCTTTTCCATAGTCAAATCATTTAGGGACGCCAAAACCAGGTCTCGTTTGAGAAAGGGTTAAGATATTTTTAATACACAGTTTGAGTTTAGGAAGCTTCGCGTGGTTAACCATGTTTAAGGTTGTGTCAATTTTAGTTGTCTTGTCCGCACTGATTGTGACATTTATTGTATCATGGAGAAAAGGAACAACCATAACGGAAAATCTATTGACGGAATACGACTACATTGTGGGTAAGTAGAATATCATAAGGGCTGGTATTCACCAACTAGTCTAATTCCAAGTTCGCCAAACAATCCATCTGATTGGCCGAGACATACATCTCGCCAAATCAGATGGCTTGCAATGTATTTTTGCTTTAATAGGCAATATTTTCAGCGCTTCAAAGTACACAAATCATGTCTTTTTCATAGTCAAAATTTGTCGTCTACAAAAGCTTTGAAATCGGAGCATTTTGACCTTTGCAACAGGTTAGCCCTTTCTAAAACACTACTGGGGCTCACGCCCATAATAGAAGACGCTTTAACTCTTTCCAAAACAAGACCTGGCCCTGGTTTCTCGAAAAAAACTTAGGTACATACTCATGAGCACATGCTCAAATTCAAAGGAATACTCTCCAACTTTGAAGGGTATTCGATTGAATTTTACGTGGATTTCGTGCGATTTGAGCACGATGCTCAGATTTGAGTCTGAGAACGTACTTAAGTTTTTTTCGAGAAACCGAAGCCTGGGTTTGACGCCCCCAAATTGAAAAGGTTTGGGAAAACCATCTAGACAAAAGAAGAAAATGTTGATTATCAGCATTTTCTCCTTTTCTCTTTTTGCCTAAATATTTTCTGTGTTGTATTGTACACAAATATCAACTTTATCAACATCCACTTTGTCGTCTGCAACAGCTGTTATGGAAACATGGAAGCTAAAGAAGAAAATGCTAAAAATAAGAATTTTCCCATATTGTCTTTTTGTCGTCTGCAACAACTTTGAAATCGGAACAGTCTCATTTTTGACTCTTGGACAGACGCATAGACCTATGTACAGAGTGTCCCAAAAAAAACGGAACCCTATTTCAAAGTCAAATATTTTAAAGCGAAAGCATATAATCTAATTTTTGAATTTGCAGTACTAAAGATACATTATTTTTGCATATGTGTTCTAAATTTCACTTCAAAATATGTATTGGTTCAAAAGTTATATGAAATTTAATAAAGACACTAAAAAACCGTTTTAACACGAAATCGATTTTTGCGTCTTGTTTGTTCGTAAAAGCGCACTGACGGTCAACTGTTGAGTTCTTTACCGTTGTACAAGTACGTACCAATTTTCTCAATTTATTAATATGAAAGTGCCGCATGTGCAAATTGAGTCTGTAAGGTGGTTCTTTGAAATAATTTTAACCCTTTCCCAGACCACAAAAAGTTAGGGGTGGACTGGATTGAAAGCTGTTGCTGATGACAAAATTGACACTGATAATGACAGAATTTGCGTAAAATACTGCACAGAAAATATAGAGGCAAAAGGAGAAAATGCTAGTGACCATTATTTTCTTCTTTTGTCTAAATACTTTCTCAAGCTAATTCTCTCATGGATGTCAAAACCAGGTCTTGTTTGGGAAAGGGTTAAAGTACTTGGCATTTGAGGGTGACCAGCATGTTGTAGAGTAATAAAATAACTGCATATGATTACATGTATTATGAATCTTTGATACACTTTGATATTTTGTTTGTATTCATTTTTTGTTTTGGTTACATCGCAGCTCTACTTTAACAGTTTATTTTGTTGGCGGTAAAGATGAAACGAATTTGCACCATTGTAAGTAAAATGTTTCAATATCACTTTTGTATTGTATTAAACAATTGTGAAGAGTCAAGTGTACTATGTAGGCGCGCACTGCGAACGGAAAGATCGA
This sequence comes from Fragum sueziense, assembly GCA_963680895.1. Taxonomy (NCBI): domain Eukaryota; kingdom Metazoa; phylum Mollusca; class Bivalvia; order Cardiida; family Cardiidae; genus Fragum; species Fragum sueziense. The sequence goes on along the minus strand of OY804595.1, from coordinate 24,036,541 downwards.
TATCGTGTTAAAATGGGTTTCCGGGTGCATTCATTTGAATGCCAATATTTTCAAAAGTAATGAACATTTTTCAACCAAATTTTAAATGCTGATAGAAAATTGCCGTTTCTATTGCATATTAAAATTTGGTGGAGATATATCACTTGATACATGAGCAATTCACTTTCAAAAATGGGTTCCGTTTTTATTGGGACACTCTGTATATTTTACACTATATGAAAAAATGTCTTTGTAAACGTGGTCAAAGGTAACCCTAGACATCTGTATATGAATAAATCTAACCCACTTCGGTTAGATTGAATCGTCCCAACAACTTCAAATCGGCCATTCTTTACAAGGAACGATTTTATTTATTTTGCCTGCAGATTCTGTTTTAGCCTATTTCTGTGTGTCTTTACATTTGCTGATTTTTCTTTAAATCGTGCCATATTGACACATGTAATTTACTGTAATTTACTGTATTTTATGTTACAGTGGGTGCCGGATCAGCTGGCTCAGTGCTAGCGGCCAGATTGTCGGAGAATCCCGATGTTACCGTGCTATTGTTGGAGGCTGGTGGAGATGATAGCGGTAATATATACATGTCTGTACCTTTATTATCGGGATTTCTACAAAAAGGCGAGTCGGATTGGGAGTTTTATACTGTACCACAAACACACTCTAGTCGTGATTATAAAGAAAATGTAAGTCAAGAAAAAGCAGACGTGTTTTAATTCCCGGTTTATAATTTTGAAAGAAGACAACAACAACAACAACAACAACAACAACAACAACAACAACAACAACAATTCGGCGGGAATCACATGGCACAACTATTTCAGAAAACGATGAAAAAGTATGCCCCTTTCTATGAAAATGGGGGTATATTGTTTTGCAAGTGTCGGTTGGGTCGGTCCGTAGACCAAACCTTTTCTGAGCATAACTCGAAAAGTATGTAAGGTAGAATCACGAAACTTCATTAGTTGATAGAAATTATCGCTCTCTTGTACACGGTTCATTCATTACATTCATGTATGGTGAGAGTTCGAACGACAACTCTGCTCGGAGATTGCGAAATTATACTAACACGTATGTTTTACATCGTATACATGTGTTATTAATACTTGACCAATCTGAAATCGGTTTGAAGGTGGGAAAAAGCCAAAAACTTGCTTGATGTGGTAGATGTTTTAAGACTTTGAGCTAATAAAAATGTTATTGTAGACCAATCAATGTTTTGTTGCTGATTTTGAAAGACCATTTACCACCCTGCGGCATTTCTAACTTCTATGTATTAAATCGGTCATGTACACAATGTTGATAATCATGATAATAAAAGTAGACGCTGGTTTAGAGTCTGTTATACGAACGGAATGATATTCTACCGACTTGCTACTATACCCGTCAATCTAGGCCTTTGAAAGCACGGAGGTGTTTTCCCGTTCATGTTGTTACGTGATGTTATTTGATACATGTCCATTTCATTTCAGCGTAGCTTTTGGCCGCGTGGAAAATGTCTTGGCGGCACAAGTAACTTTAACGGGATGGTTGTAACTAGGGGAAGTCACTACGACTTTGATGATTGGGCGGAGCGAGGCTGTGAGGGGTGGAGCTATAAAGATGTTTTGCCTTACTTCCTTAAACTGGAAGACATGCAGATAGATGGGCTGGAAAACTCTGGTTTGTATCTATTTCCTTCACAACACAACAAGATGTGTTCGTGAAACACAAATATCCTGTAACGGCAGCTTTTTGACAATTGTAGGCTACGAGGATTGTTTGATAAATTCGTGGATTTTTATTTTTTGTTTCATGTTAAAAAATAATGAAATTACATACAAGTATAGAAAAATCATGTCATATATGTGGGAGTATAACGACAATAAAATTTACCCACTCTAATGCATTTTTTTCTGTCTCTGTAGCAACTGATATGTACGTGTCATTGCCTTTGGTCAGTTTTGAAATATTTGTGTAAATGAAAATCGTGCCAGAGCACCATAATCGTGCGCGCCAGAACCATGGAAATTAAGCTTACGTTTGGTTGACATTGAGTAATCATTTTCTCAAAATTTGCCGGTTTTTTTTCGGAAGATGACATGTACACAGCATTTTCAAGATCATGTCGTTATAGGAAAACTGACGTCATCTGTGGACCTGATGACGCGCTGTCATGACGTTTTGTTTTTGTTAGAGTTATTGCCTATATATGTATTATGAGATGGAAATACTTTTGCATTGGAGTGGCATGGACGTTTAAAGACAGACAGAACACCGGTGCATGATGATGACTGGCTAGGTAGACCAGACCATTCGGTCAGTCAGGGTACAACTGCTTGTGAAGGGCAGCTTGTTAGGGCAGATAGACGCTCGACTATACGTGATAATGCAGTGAAGTTGTCTCTTTCGATTTAAGTCGTTTATCGTATTTCTACAGGAGTTGATTAATTATGTCAAAAGTTAGCGGTAGTTTGGTACGAGACACCGACAAGCAGAATTAGGCCTATGTTCAGTCTCCCTGTGATTTTCTGATGCGGTATGAGTTTGGTTGGGACAATGTCTTAGATAGGATCATAACGACTGGCGAAATGCAATTTCATTATCATGATCCCGAACAAAGAAAGAAAAATCTGTATGTGATAAAATGTAAAAATAAAAGAATGTTAAACATAGGCACGTCACCTCCCAAAAGAGTACGGAACTAATATCATAGTTCATGGACCAGCATATCGAAACTTCCGAGGAACGAAAGAAAGTTTAGTAGTTTATCATGTCATTCATCCATGGCTTAGTTCAGGAAAAGTTTAATCATTGTGGAACCGCATACACAGGAACTTAAAATCTGCCCCGGATACTTATTGGAACAGCCAATGGGTCGCTCAATTCTGATTTTTCACAGATCTGACGTCATACACGGCGGTGTGACGTTACGTGACCTTCTGGCTTAAAGATACATACTTATTTATTTTCGGGGTAATTTGCTGTTAACATTACTATACATAATTGAAATATGTCCTTTAATTTTTCTCTGTGCAAAATTTCAGCTTCATCTGACCTGTATTGGCTTATATTACGACGGTTTTAAAACATATCTCATCATTTCGTAAATACGATCGCGCCGCTGAACATGTTAAACATAGTTTTACACCACTGAATGATTATCAGTTTATGTCATTTACTGTGTGAATCTTGTAGTCTGTAATATATAAGTCTATAAACGTTGTGACACATGCTAAAAGCCAACTTCATTGTTGTCTGTAGAAATTATTTGTAAAGCACCATGTTGATATATTTTGCATTCTCAATAACGAATAGTTCAGATTTATAACGAAACAGATTTAATGTTGATATTCAATCACAATTTTGAATTACAGAATAATTCCGCGAATTTATCAAACAATCCTCGTACACATAATTTTACAATTGTACAATCGTACATATAATTTTAGGCTAAAACTTGACCTTGACTTCCATACAAAACCTGGGTACTGTTTTATAAAAGCCATCACGGACATTCTCACGCAAATTTTAACGTTATTACACATTAACCAATCTGGTTGGGTCGAGACATATAAGATATTTTAAATAAGTTCAATCAGATGTCTGTTACGTAATTTATAATGTATGGTATGACGTCCAGTTCAATCCTGTCTTTAATTGGTTTAATTAGTACGAAAATGAATACATGTATTATTTTCAGTTTACCACAATAAAGGCGGCGTCATACCCGTTACAACAGACAATATCAGTTCTGTACAGGAGATATTTATACGAGCTGGTAACGAGCTTGGATATAAAGAAGTAGATTATAATGGCAAAGATATGCTGGGTATGTACCTTAACCCATTACCAAACAACAAAATTTTGGGTTGATCCAAATTCAAAGATGTTGCAGTCGACACCTTCAAATAATAAATTTAATTTTTGTTGTCTTTTGGGGTAGAAAAACACTGTGGGAAATGAAGAAATTGCTTGTCACAAGCAATTTCTTCATTTTCCACAATGTTTTCCAAAGCCATTATCTTGTGGGGAGTCAAAAAGAAAGAGTCACTGTGTAGTAATGGGTTAATCTAACGTTCGAAATTCGAAAGTAGGGCATAAATAACGTCAATTTTAGGTTTCGTATATTTTTTTTTCCAGGAGTATACATTCTAAGTTTCATTTATTTCAACGAAGATCTACATCTGGTATAGGCCTGCCATACAACAGCCGAAATGACTCGATGCAAATGAAAGAAATTACTGCAGATAATGATTGTAAAAACGCTTATTTTTTTCAAATGACATTACATTCCATGCCCATACTGCCTATTTCTAAATTGGCATATGGGTATTAAAATTGCTAAGCTGATCAATCCATTTTGAAATGGCTAGTCGGTAAGATGGACACAGAAAGAGGTTCGAAAGATGAATCTCTAACCTAAAATGGTCAAGTGTTTAAACGCCCATTCGGTAGAAAGATACAACAATACAAACTGCAATTAACACAATCATGAATAGGCAAGAGCATGACCGCAGTAAAAGAGTCTCCGGTTTTGCAGGTGTTGCCAATATTCAATCCAGCATTACTCACAATGGCTATAGAGCAAGTACGTCACGTATGTATCTACGTCCAGCTATGGACAGACCCAACCTACATATATCAACACACTCACAAGTCACCCAGGTAGGAATTTGGATAGCCCACCCCTAATGAGATCCACACGACGTCGGAATTATTCGGACGACGTCGTAAACATCCGGCGGTCGAATAGGTCGGATGCGTAATTGCCATGCGTTCAGTAGACAAACTGTTAGCTAACGTTACCAACATTCGCAACATCTTTGACCCAAATTTCACAGAATTGACCGAGTATTCCGAATGAAACGGCTAACTATTAGCTAGCGTTTTGTCTTACTGAACGCGTTAGCTAGCGTTTTGTCTTACTGAACGCAGGGCTGATATTAACGTTTTAACACGAAAAATTCCGTCGCCGCGCGATTTCTCATTAGAGGTGGTATACCTTTACACTCACCCTTAAAAGGGACTCGGTTTCGACATCTCTTATTGCAGAAGTTTTGGGAAACATTGAAGTAGAATGTGACTCATTTACTTTATGATAGCCTACATAATTATCTTTTTCAACACACATGATGTCGTCCGCTCTCAAACGGGAACAGTTAAATTCCATTTGCCTTTGTTGGAGGCAATGCTCGGGATCATGATATTCCCAAAACTGATTACGAAAATATTGCTTAGGGGCAGACGATGCTGTTGTCAATGATCTTTGCTTAAATCACAAGATGACCTTTTATTTTCATCATAAATGTGCCGGTATTCATGATTGAATCGAATTGTCGGCCGTGACTGATGGTTTACAACATATTGTGTTACTAATCTTGTGTAATGTTTGTCATTTCAATAATTATGTTCTATGGTAAGCGTATGCATTTGAATTTCCTCCTTATTGTTTCCATATACTCCACAAACTGTTCTCAATAAACCCACCCGGATGTTTGATGTGCTGACATGCTGGAAAGAAAACAACCCGTTGTTGGTGTGAGAAAATGCATAGAGACGTTGCTTTGTCATCCTTTAGTGGTCAGTCCCCAAACAAATTGATATATACATTGTGGAAGATGTCGTTAGTTTAATATCTTCTTCAGGTTTTATTCGACAAAAAGAAAACTACTGGTATCAAGATGGTCAGAAAAGGCGAAGAGCACAATATAAAGGTAAAACGGGAAGTAATTCTGTCAGCCGGAACTGTGAAGTCCCCACAAATATTGATGCTTTCTGGGATAGGACCGAAAGAGCACCTAGAGTCACATGGAGTAAGTTGGGTTTGTTTAATTGTGTTTATACTGTTCATCTGATGTGTCCAATGCTGTTTACGATCAAGGGGCTTATGTACTAAATGTCTATTAATTTAACAAACTGTTAAAGGGGCATTTCATTCCCATTTCAATTTTTTAAAGTTTGTCTTGATGCCAAAATTAGTTATTCTAATGAGTATAAATGCTATTAGTTTTTTGAAGTTGTTGCTCATAGGCGAGAAACACGCATTTAAAGTTGAGACAGAATCGATGAATTCTATATAAATCCGAACTGTTGTCCACAACAATTTGTTTAATTTTAACACAAAAATATATATTTCTCGTAAACGGCGCCATATTTTGGTTTGAAATTTTCAGAATTTTCATAAGGAAGTATGCTCTTTCAGATAAAAATAAAAGTAAAATTTATGACAAAAAAATCTGAAATGTCACTTTAATAATTGATATCATTATTATCATAATTGTTATTATTATTATTGCCTTCTGTTACAGATTGATGTGATATCAGACCTGCCAGTGGGGAATAACCTTCAAGATCATATGTTTATACCGATACCTACACATATCAACATCACTGATTTAATGTACCCACAAAACACACTTTCTGTACGGAGTATCTTGAAGTACTTATTCTTCGGAAAAGGTACGTAGGCTCATATTATGCTTCCTTACTGTCATGGCTGGAAGGAAAAACCGAGTGTCCGCTGTTAGGAATTGACCAAACGCCGACTGTCAATCAAAAACATCGATTAGCCAATGGACGATCAGAAAAATGGCATGCCCCAATTGTTCTTCGTTGCACGTGTTATTGTATCGATTTATCGACTGATAATCAAAACAATTGACATGCCAATGGCAGAGTTTTGTGCTAACAATAGACTAGGTTTACCGTTATGTTTTGATAAACCGTCGGTGTTGTTAAACAATCTCGTAACTACGGCTTAAATCAAACCGTAGTTACGAGATTTTATAACAACACCTACGAAATACTATTTCGTTTGTTCGAATTTGCGTCACGATCAACTGGATATAATCGTCCCCTATTAACGATCGCATCGCCATTGTTTGTCTTAAATTCTATGTTGGGCGGAGCAATCTGTCGATTGGGGTTTGGTCAATTGCCAGTACCCGGATATGAATTTATGACCAGTTACCCGATGATTGGCTTTTAAAAACTTGTATAAATAATAAAACATATCCAGACAATCAACAAGCAAATTACGAAATGACAGTTTAATTTTACGTGTAAAGTGTATATTTAGCACAGAAATAACATGTACGGGAAAAATTCTCAACCAAGATCATAATCAACAATTGCGTCGACTCCGGGCATTTGTTGCTTTTGTTAACAAGTCAGGGAAACAAATCTTTATATCTGGTCTGAAAAATCATCACAAAGCAATATTGGTTGACTAAGGCCGTTCGATAAAGCTCATACATGTAATGATAATCTATTTCAAAAAGGCTAGAGAAAAATGAATGAATTAATTTAACACGTTTTCTTTCTTAACCAGGCTGGCTACGAAACTCGGGGCCACTAAACGGCATCGCCTTTCTACAGTTGGACGAGAGAATGAAAATGTTAAAACCTGGGCTACCTGATGTACAGATGCACGTCTACTCTAACCTGTGGCAAAGTGATCCACAACTTACACAACACCTTGCAAATTTCAACGATGAGGTATTTTATACATATTTATTGCACGCAACAAATAGAATGTTACCCTTTTGGTACATGATTGTCCTATATAACTCCTTCGTTAGCAAAGATCTATATTTTCTTTTTCCTTTTTTCAAAGTCCTAAATTCCAAAAAATCTTGCCTTACTTTCCAGACAGCAAAATTTTTGTCTGTTTGAATTTGAAAGGTGTTGCAGAGGACAAATGCAAGTTTGTGATGTTAGTACGCTTTGCATTTTGGTTTTGGAAAACATTGCGGATAACTAAGAATTGCTTATCACAAGAAATTTCCTCGTTTTCTACAATGTTTTTCCAGATATTTCTATCGGTGCATCTAAAAGCGTCACTGTGTGGGATTCGTTTAAAACTTTGATTGATATTTTTAGATCTGGATTTAAAAAGAGTCGCAATTGCTGAAACAGTAAGTTATATTTGACAAAAAGATGTAGGCTACCGATACACTAATTAGGGCAGAAATATCAATTTCGATTTTTCTTTTTATAAATAGATAAATAAACTTACTACACTTGACAGAGATCATGGTTTTTAATCGATTGATATGTTCTAAAATCGATGTATAAATGGTTCTTTCTTTCTCACATTGGCCATTTTAATTCATATACAGATTTGAAAAAAAGTCCATTGATCGACATTAAACATTTCCATCGACAAATCGACAATACTTGGTTTTGATGCCCCTGAACGGAAAGGCTTTGGATAATACTTAGCCGAAAGAAGAGAGTGTTGATGACTTGTATTTTCTCCTTTTGTCACAATATTTTTTTCTTTTTCTTTATTCCAGGTGTACGAACAATTCATGAACTCCGTTGAAAAGGAAGATGGCCGCCAAGGTTTTGTTATCATAACGAATGTCGCACATCCAAAAAGTAGGGGAACGATTCGGCTCAAGAATAAAGACCCATTTCAATATCCTTTAATCGACCCAAATTATCTCGAAAATGACGACGATGTTTCGTTATCTATTAAAGGTAAGGGATGAGCTATGGCAGACTGGAACATGGGGGATTGCCTGTGCGATTTGTGCATGGAATGTAATAAAGTATTGACAAAATGTGGAAAAGAAAACAAAATGCATTCATGATGAATGTGCTAAATACAAATCGCCCGCCGGATGTATGAAAAACGTATGACTTTAATTTCTTTTACGATTAGTATTTCTCCTAATTGTAATTCATTTCGATTTCCATGTTTGAAGGCTCATTATTGTATTTTAAAGTTATCTGATTGTCCTTTTTAAAAAATCAAGGTCGCTATAGAAAAAAGATTTCTTATTTTATATATGTTTTCCTCGGTTTGAGGTATTGTTATGGGTAGTACCTTGGGCACACGCTAAAATGTATGACGTACTAAATGGGTCAATAGTCTATATAGAGCGTGCACGCATAAAATATACGTGTCGACGCATATGACGTCGCGCACGGTATTGGGGAACTAAATGTAACGTCAAACTAGCGAACGTCATTATTCTAATAATTGCGGAACGTTGAAGTTTTTACGTAGACGGTTGTGTTGTGCTTTTAATGCTTACTCTCTTTACAAACTAATGTGATTTAAAAAGACAAGACCATGTTTTAAGAAAATCTCCAATATTTCTGTCTTTTGCACTTTTAAGCTGTAACGCCACTTTGGTTCGTTTTATTTTCGTCTTAAAATACGCCAAATAGATAATTTTAAGGCTACGCCAATTAAAAAAAGTTTACGTTTGTAAAATTTCTGTCCACACGAACAAATTTGAACATCTTTTTTACGTTTTATTATTTTGCGTTGAAATTTTGACATGACAAACAAGAAAAAAATGATATTTTCATATTGAAATTAAATTGTTGTATGAATAAGGGAACCGGTATTTTTTAAACTCTAAAGGATAAAAAAGTAGAGTTTTCAACGACCTGAAACAATTTCTGTCCACACGCATTTTATATCATTAATGCTTCGTTTATTATGCTAACTAATTTTCTTCTATATATTATAGAAATAGAGAAAAATAATATTTCTTATATCAAGTTTTGTTGCATTTCAGCCATTAATTCACAAAATATCAAACGAAATTTTCATTTTTTCTGCGACGTAACTCTAATTGTTACACTGCGATTTTTGGTGAAAAAACTGGGCTTATTTGCGTAATCAACATCGAAATTTGATTTCCGTTCGGCAAAACATTCTACAGCATTTACACTGTCATATAATATACTTTTCAATGTCTTTGGCGTTACTTAATCGCAAAGTTGTTTATAAATATCCGTCGCCGTTGAAGGTTTATGTTACATGTTACACGCGTTTTTTCGCCGAATTTACGAACAAAAAGTCTTTCTAGCAAATTTATACAAACTAACAACATGAAAAGAGTATGTCATTGAAAAAGATCATGGTTTTACGGTTATTTTGACACATAACAAAGTTTTAGGAAGGAAAACGGTTCTTGCAAAATTCAGTTATGAATCGCGGAGGGTAGCGTTTTTTGAAAAGTTCCCCAATAGCGTGCGCGACGTCATATATTTTCAACTGTTCGCGTAAATTTTATGCGTCGACGCGTAAATATGCGCGTGGACGCATAAAATTTACGCGAGCGGTTGAAAAAAATATGCGTCGACCCGTAAATTGTACGCGAACAGGAGTAAAAAATGTGAATCCGAGGCTGGCCAATAGGAGAGGTGGTTAGAAACATTTCTCTTTACACTATAAAATTGATGGATGAAACGAAGAATGTGATTGGTTAATAGACAAAATACGCGTGGACGCGTATATGTACGCGAGCAGTTGAAAATTTACGCGTCGACGCATAAATTTTCAACTGCTCGCGTAAATTTTATGCGTCGACGCGCATTTTTACGCGTCGACTCATAAAATTTACGAGAGCAGTTGAAAATATATGCGTCGACGCATATATTTTATATGTGCACGCTCTAAAAATTTTTGACTCATTTGGTACGCCATAATAATGAACGACGCACGAAATGTCCAATATCGGATAATGATCGGGCGTACTTGATTCGCCGTTCGGTGTACACTTTCCAGTGTTCTCTCAAATCAAGTGAGCCAGAACAATGTTCGGTGCATACACCTTTTGACCCATCAAGAAGGTAGGTGTGGATATCCCGGATGTAGGAACAAAGATGGCTTCCACTTACTAGGAAGTGCCGCAAATGTTGATTTTTTTCTCTTCTCTTGCCTTTTTAAAGCAACATAGCTGTTGCACAGCTGCATGTAAATACATATTATCCAAACAAAGAAACCTTGGCACAAATTTTCTTGAATAAATGGCGCAGTTCTGGAATATTTGCTCTTTTGGGAATAGATGCAAAATTCTGGTGTATTAATGAACCATCAAATCAAGGATGGTGCAAAAATAAAAAGATGGCGTTGACCATTCCTTTGCTAACTCATGGACTAATTTAATATGAAAATACTGAAAACCGCATTATTCATGCTTCAGATGATGATTTCCTTCCATTTGCAGATTTTCCAACAAATTGTTCCATACTTGATTCGCTGCTGAACTGGTGCAACGTTCCATTCGACTGCACCCAACTTGATTCAAAGCGATGTAGTCTTACGTTCCAGAACGCTCTGGAACGTGCGAATCAAGCGAGCCCGATGTAATGGTGTTCCCATTGTTACCTTTGTTACGGTTCATAATTGCTTTCTACGACAGTGTCTTACAATTTAAGGCAATGCTGGGATTTCGGACAAGTTCACTATATCGCTGCTTTTCAACATAAACCTCATAACTATAGCTTGTTTTAAACTGCAGTTACGAGGTTTTTGATGAAAAGCGAATATATCGAATTTCAATTTTAGAGTAGGGCCTAAATACACCTGGGGCCCGTTTTACTAACGAACTTACGCAAGAATTTTTCGTATATTTGAACATAAGTTCAAATTATTTGCGTAAGTGCGTTTTACTAAAAATGTTCGCAGCTAAGATTTGCGTAAGTTTTTGCGTAACTTTACGATCAAAAAAGTTTGCGTAAGTATTTTCGTAACTAATGCCCGTGCCTCAATTTACCTTATAAAGCCTTGTAATCTAAAGAATTACCGAAAAATTCAAAATACATATCAAAGGAAAGGCTGAAATTAAAAAATCAACGGAAAGTATGTTTATTTCGTTGTTTCTTCTCACTTTGTTTTGTGTTACTATTTATAGAATAAAACAACAACAACATGACAGCTAGTATTTCTCACGTTTTTTCCGATTCTAATGCACACCTTCGATCGTATATAATACGTTTGGAACCGTATTAGTAATAGTTCAGCAATTCACCTACAATATCCAATTTCTGTCATTTTTAATAGCAGAATTACCTTTATCAATGCTAAAAAGCACAGGTTAAAACTAGAAGACAACTAGTAGTTTTTTGATATTTACGAGAAACTAAACCGGGATAAGAGCACATTGTTGGTTTATTTTTAGCCACCGTTGTTCTATTTTTAGAGTTACGATTTTTTTTCTTACGTTCAAAATTTTCTTACGATAGTTTTGTAAAACGCACTTAAGAATTTGCGTAAGATTTTTTTAGACGTAAAGTTACGCAAAAACTTACGCAAATGTTAGTAAAACGCTACCTTGGTGATTGGAACCCATGTTGGTATTAAATGTCTTAAGGGGGAATGCTCCAGTTTTTCGGAACACTCGGTCATTACTGTAGTAAATTACATATTTCGTGCCAATATGTTTCGCTACCATATTTTCAATAATATAACAGAGGATTACAATTTACCATCTTCGACGGTAAAAGTGTATCTATTATGCGAAACTGATTTCCTCAGGATGGAAATCGATTATTTAGAGCAAGACAGTCGTAAGTATGTATGCAGTTACCACTGTTTTGCGTCATTTTATTCGTGTGTAGCTGATAAAAATTGCTATTATTCACTAATAAGTGCGCTGACCTATACACTTTCTTTTTGAATTATTACCAGGGCATGTTGCTTAATACAATGAGGGAGTTTTATCAAATTCTATTATGTAGAACTTGAAATATTTCCAAAAATATGCAAAATTTGACATAAGACACTCCAGCTTCGTTGATCTAACCGAACACGTGAGCATGCTGTTTTATACATTTACGCATTTATAATAGCACATATTTTGGGTTTTCTGTTCTTATGAAATGTAAGACGTTAATTTAAATCCGTTTTCGGGACTAAACGATGAATATACAGCATTTTATTAGCGTTTTAGTGACCTTGGACAGGTGTAAGAAATAGGGCATTTTTTCGATGTAGAGGTATGTGATACGCATGCCTATAAAATTCAAACAAGATCGCTGACCATCCATTTTTATTTTATTTTTCAATTGGTAATAACATGCAATTTCAACATACAAAATATAAATAAATTCTATTATTGGGCAAAAAATAGGAAACTGGAGCATTCCCCCTTAAAAGCCTTTTCCAAGATTCTGACTCAAGTGTTTCATACAGGTGTTCGTGAGACTAGACGATTGCTGAACACGAAAGTGATGCGAGATTTAGGTACAGATCCAGATGAGCCTAATCTGAGGCACGGTAAATGTGAGAGTGAGTACACTTACGACAGTGACGAATACTGGGAATGTTATATAAGAGCTACAGGGGTTACGGTGTATCATCCCACATCTACGTGTAAAATGGGAGGCGATAATGATCCGACTGCTGTCGTCGATCCTAAACTGAGGTACATTATATCATCTAGAACATTGCTGCTTTTCAACAAAAAACCTCGTAACTGCAGCTTGAAATAAGCTGCAGTTACGAGGGTTTTTTTGTTGAAAAGCGACGATATATGGTATGGATAACCGTGTACCATCCGACATATACGTATAAAATTGGAGATAGTAATGATCCAGCTGCTATAGTCGATCCTAATATATAAACTAAGGTAAATAATATTATGTGCGCGTATATAGAATATCGCTCCTTTTCAACAAAAAACTTCGTAAATGCAGCTATTTCAGGTCAAAAGGGCCGTCTTTTCAGTTCCGTACTCTTTCATATTGGGTCTATCACGACTCCACGAATCCGAGACAAAGTGTAACTAAAAGAAAACAGACAAAAGAAAAATGGTATATCTAGGCTGACAAACTAAAGATAATTTATTCAACTTTCAACATGAACTCTGAATTGACTAGCATATCATGTGCACACACAGATAGAAACTTTTCATCCTAAAATATTGTTGTCTTACCAGCCTATGATGTTCAACCAGTGTCGCCTTCACTGGTTTGATGACTTCCTAGATTGTACATTTGATCTTAACATGTCGTTGTTTTAGCTCTGTTGATCAGTTGTATTTCAAATTCCCCTTTCTCTTCTCAGAGTTAAAGGTGTTGAAGGCCTGCGTGTTGTGGATGCGTCTATAATGCCGTCTATTACTACAGGAAACACAAACATTCCAACCATTATGATTGCTGAGAAGGCCGCTGATATGATAAAGGGAGTTAATAGTGTCAAAGAGCTCGCTGAGAAATTCAAACAGTTTCTTTAGATTAATGTATTCTATCCATCATTAGATACCGAACACTTTGTTAAAATTCGGACGTCATCCATGGCAACGAAAATTGGTGAATTTACGTTGTCAATGATGACGCACGGAAATTGACGAGGGGCATCGTCAGTTTACGTTGACAGGAAGTTGAACTAAGTGTTTGGTATCTAATGGTAGATAGAATACCTTAAAACAATAGATTCAAGATTACCATTTAAATCAAAAGTATGAACAATCAATCGGTTAAGCTCATAGAAAAGGCCATCTACCATACGATATATTGTAGGGAGGTCAACACCTCATAACTACCGCTTATACAAGCTGAATCATTAACCCATTACCAGACGGTAAAATTTTAGACTTGTCCAAATTCAAAGATTTTGCAGACGACAATTTCTTGTTAATGAAATTTAAATTGTTGTGGTCTTTTTGTGAAGAAAACATTGTGGTAAATGAAGAAATTGCTTGTCACAAGCAATTTCTTCATTTTCCACATTGTTTTCCCAAACCATTATCTTGTAAGGAGTCAAAAGGAGTCACATTGTGGTAATGGGTTAAACCCCCACTACATAATCAAGCAAGTAATGCAGTCCAAGAACTTGTTGACATTGTGAAAATGTGTCTTTACTTATGTGTCGTTTATTTATAATGTGTTAGTTTTGTTATGTCATCCTGTACTTACATCGATTCAAGTTTCTTCTTTCTTACTCGTCGCGCTTCGAAAATGTGAACAGTATAGATCCTAGTCAGTCTGCGCAGATTTCGCAGACAGTCTAGGATTGTAACTTTCCGCTCCGAGATAACTTTATAAATCTAGAATGTTTTTTTTTCTTTTTTCACTGTATGTTTTGCTTCTATTTTGATGTCTGGTTGAACTTTGCTGAGTCTTAGCTGTTCTGCAAAGATATTTAGTCAGTCTGATATTAATATATAATCCGTTTTGTGAACAAAAGGTCCCTTGCTTTACTTGGTAGAACATCGATCGTCAGTACACTTGTAATGCTAATGCACTTCTTATCAAAGTTAATTCGTTGTTAGCTGGTAATCTCTTATACAGACATGGCTTCTCTTCTTTTATCATAACGCTTTTTCCATCTTGAAGACACTCTGAAACAAAAGCAGATAATTCATTAGGGTTATGGAATCAAAGTACTGTTGAAATGACTTGTGATACTGGTCTCAATATTAGAAATATGAGCCAGAATCTGGAAAAGGGACCCTTCTTGCATTGCATTTCAGACCAAATACAATCCGGATACGTTGTTATAGGACACATTTACAAAATTTGCCTTTATAAACAACACAATATTTGACTACAAACTACTGTATATTTTCATTTGGTCGTTCGAATTCTGCAGGCGACTCACGCCTGCAAGGTTCGATCCAACGGATGCAAGTTGTACTGAAAATTAAGAACTTTTTCCTTTGTTTACTTAGTAAAATTTGTAAACATGTGGTATTATAATAGATTCGGTTCAGCCTGAACAAACGTACAGTCTCGCTAGGATTCATACTGTTCTCTTACATGGCCTTAACCCTTTCCCAAACGTCAAAAGTTTTGGGTGATCCACTTCAAAAACTGCAACAAATGACAAAATGGATGTTATTGAAGATAGGATTTGTGTTAAAAATATGACACAGAAAATATTGAGACAAAAGGAGAAACAGCTGGTTATCAGCAGTTTCTTCTTTTGTTTCAATATTTTGCCAAGCCTTTTCTATTAGGGATATCAAAACCAGGTCTTGTTTGGGAAAGGGTTAATGCGAATAGCATAGATATCAAATAGACTATTGTCCACCCAAATTAACCCGGGACAAATTAATTCTCGTGTGCAAAGTAAATTAGTTGAGTGTCTTAACAAAACATTGCCGAAGTAGGATCATTACATATGCAGATGTCCCGGGTTAATCTTGCTGGACAATACACGCATACAAAGGTTTATCTGGATCCACGTTGTTATCAAATGCCAAATATGACCCCTTTCCCTATCCCGATACTGGGTACTAATAAAGAAAAGATTAATAAAAGAAGATGGTCACTCTATCATATTATATGTACATGTAGTTGAAGTGGATCGGTTTCAGTGTACAAATTGAAAATTTTCATACAATAATAATTGATAATAGTTTAGTCGGATAAGCCTATGCGAAATATTCAATAAAATACGAATTTAAGATTATGCCAAACCAAGAATATTTTATGTAAATGGTTAATAAAACATTCTATGATTTACCCCTGGTGGTCCGATACAGCACGACAGACATCCACAACAACTCACTGTATCCACTACAGTATAACCTAGACGTTCATATAGACCACGGGCCCTATTGTCTGTTGTCACAAATAGGTAGATAATCTGGAAAAATACGCGAATGTGGCTAAAGACAGTGGTTAACTGATTGGTGTTGCTTGTAGATGTTTTCTACTACAGAAAATCGGCATTTTCGGTCGACGAATATTTACGGCATATTCCGTAAAATTCTGACGTGGCGTCTCAAAATAGCCACATTTTAGAAAGCCTAGTACCTTGATCATAATATTCTGCACTGTAACTAACCCACAGTCGTGGGACAAAGTTATCTGCCTATATTCCATTATTACTTTTTTCACGCTATGGGAGCCTGATCAGCGGCACCTATTTTTTCGAGCAAACAAAATGGCGGACAAGGAAGTGGATTCTGACGGTCCCAGCAGTTATTTGTACGTAAGTTGTGTTTTTTGTCCTATAACACCAACTTCGAAGCATAAATATGTCGGCTTATGATTCAACTTCGTTATTGTCTTTGTCTTTAGCTCATCGGACTGGCATACATAACGTAAACGATAAGCAAACGTGATAAAGAGGCGTTGCTCGTGAATTATGCATATGTTTGTCCACCCTTTAAATAATTAAAAGAAATAAAACATATATTTAAGGTACACGTTATATTATCAAAGTTACACTGACTACATTATTCTTTGAAAATCCAAAAGCCTAAAGATGATCGCAAATGTCAGAATTGGAATATTGATGTTTTTATTCACTGTACGAAGACCAAAAATTCCCCCGAACACGTGCATTACAGTAACAATTTCTTTGAGTCTTACTGGACGGGTATTCGGATTGAATTAATTTAATTTACGCGTGATTTGAGTTAATTTCTGTACGAGTGTTCGGAGCGTTTTATACATTTGTAGAAGATAGAAATCTTTGGTGTAAACCAGTTTAGATATTTGATTCCACATTTGTTTCTCTTTCCACCAATCCTTATGATGATAAAATGATACAGTGATTGGAATTCATATCCGGGTTGCCAAAAAAGAAAACACTTAAAATCACACAATTGTATCTTTTGTAGCAAGCTCTAAAATCAATGTCAATTTTGCGAATTACCTCCCTTTGACATAAACAAATAGGGAATTTGAAATGTTTGATATTCACAAATTTATCAATGTTTTCGATTGGAGGTTTTTGCAACATCATGCTGACTTTACAGGGCTTTTTTGAACCCTTTCTTCGACTAGGATTGTTCCCAGATGTCCATGCAATAGCGATTTCAATTTCCTAAGGAGATTAAATTGTAAAATTTTCAAGCTTTGGAACACAATGAAAGTTCTGCTTTTCAAACATCATTTTCTAAACGTTAATACAATGTTACGAACGCTTCTTTACATTTCCTGACTGGTAACTTGACGGACTACCATTCCATGCAGTCCGGCATGGTTTGCCTTCTTCTGCTTGAATTTCTGAAGGATGAAATTGTGTAAAATTTCCGTTCAAATTGTACACCTGAAAAACGGACCCCTGTCACATTAAAAAGGTCCGTTTTTCATCCCCGTTATTAAGATCCACAAAACGTAAAGCACTAAGCACAACCAAGTCAATGAACAATGCGAAACACTTTCATTTGAATTTTTTACTGGTTGTAAATTTAGAAAAAATATGACAAGCGAAGTAGGTGTAGCGTTTTCATTTTTGTTCAGTATAGAATTTAAATCCTAGGTAGACAAAGAAGAGAGGATGAGATGAAAGAGAGACGGACATACAGAGGATATCACACGGAAATACATACATAAGAGAAATATATAAGGACTCATAGATTTAATAATGTTGGACACGTGTATACCTTTTGGTAACTTTCTGTCGTATTCAAACAATTGAGCACCCACACGCCAGCTGAACAATAAAATAATGCTTCTTATTTGCACGTCAAATAAAGATTTCACGAACGGAAAATTTTGGATGGCATAAAATTACACCGACTATGGAAACGAACTATGCAAGACAATGATATATACATAGTATTTTATAGGTATTTACAACAGTCTTCCATCAACCCATGTCCAAAAATACACATGAATGGAAACTTTTACGCTCGTACAATACACGGTTCACTGCGTACGAAATATCATATTTGTATTGTTATTGGAGACACTCCACAACGGGAAATGCTTCCGGGTCGTAGTATACAAACATAGCTCCGTCAAAAATGGATTCGCTCCTTTTGATGCATTGATCCTGTGTCTATAGAATAGGCAGAAGCATGTAATGTGGTTCTGCATACTGGCAGACCATCACTGTACTGCTGGGATGTGTTTTAATGAATTTATCGGGAACTAGATTCTTGCGCGGTCGTGACCTTTCACGAGGGTGTGTCACATGCAGATCCCGACTGAGATGGCAAATTGCAAGGGTGGCTGTGCTCACGGGTGCGTTATTTTAGCTGATGGTGCTATTGATACCACTTTCTTGGTAGTAAATTAAAGACAAAGGAATGGTCTGTCAGGCAGACTATGTAAAATGTGTCACAAAGACTTCTGAGAGAAGCTAGAAGCTGCCAAATTGACCCATCTTACTATATATTCAATAGGCCTGTTTCGTTGAGGAGTGACACCTATTGGTTTAGACATATCGATGGAATGAGTGGGATTTAAGGGGGAATGCTCCAGGTTTTCGGTCATTACTATAGAAAATTAAACAGTTCGTACCATATATGATTCGCTACCATATTTTCAATAATATAACACGTGATTACAATTTACCATTTTCGATGGTAAAAGCGTATTTATTATGCGAAACTGATTTCGTCAAGATGGAAATCGAGTATTCAGAGCAAGACAGTTGTAAGTGTATACACAGTTACCACTATTTTACGTCATTTTATTCGTGTGTAGCTGATAAATATTGCTGTAATGCACTAAAAAGTGTACTGACCTATACACTTTCTTTTAGAATTATTACCAGGACACGTTGCTTAAAGGGGGAATGGCAGTTAAAATCATGCAAATTTTCCGAGAACTTCGTACAAAATAAATATGTATTATGAAAATATGGCCTTTAAATTGTATCTATGTCAAATCTTAGCTCTCTATCTTGTGTATTGGCTAGGATGTCGACGGATTGAAAACCCCATATGTTCCATTATTGTAAATATTATCCCCCGGACAACAAATCATGGGGTTTTAAATCCGTCGACATCTAAGCCAATACACAAGGTAGAAAGCTAAGATTTGGCATATATGCAATTTAAGACCATATTTTAATAATATATATTTATTTTTTGTACGAAGTTCTCGGAAAATTTGCAAGATGTTAAGTGTTATTCTGCCTTTAATACAATGATGGAGTTTTATCCAAGTCTATGATGTAGAACTTGAAATATTTCCAAAATATGCAAATTTTGACGTAAAACCTTTCAGCTTCGTTGATCGAACTGAACACGCGAGCATGCTGTTTTACACATTTGTGCGTTTATAATAGCACATATTTTGGGTTTTCTGTTCTTATTAAATGTAAGACGTTACTTTAAATCCGTTTTCAGGACTAAACGATGATTATAGAGCATTTATAAGCATTTTAGTGACCTTGGGTAGGTGCAAGAAAGTATGCATTTTTTCGCTGTAGGGGTATGTTATACGAATGCCTATAAAATTCAAACAATATCGCTGACCATCCATTTTTATTTCATTTTTGAATTGGTAATTACATATAGTTTCAGCATAGGCCTACAAAAAATAAATGAATTCTTTTATTTGGAAAAATTTAGGAAACTGGAACATTCCCCCTTAATGCTAATTTAAACTACATGGTAATATCGCTGCGACTGGAGCACCTGACTGCGCTATGGCAGCGGCCTGGTATCTACAAAATGTTCGATTAGAATGGGTGAAATGCCTCTTTCGACACTATATTACATGTATGAAAAGTAAAGCTAAAATGACTTACCAACATATTCATGTATTTCTCTCAACATCTCTAGCACAACTACATTTGATGTTTTCGAGAATTAAGCTACTCATACCACTTAGGTTTAACATTCTCCACCAATTTGGTAGGAGACTGTGGCTAGTTTCATCAAAGGATTTAAGGCGTATTTATGTCTTAAGTACCAATGTCTTACAGTCTACACGCTTAGGAAAGGAGTCAGGTATTCGCCCCTTCCATCAAGTCCTAGGTAATTTGATTGTTGTTTCGTAAGACATCAGTAAGTCAGAAATACGTCTTCAATGTCTGATGAAACAAGTACCAGATGTCATGGAGGATATATGCCGCGCCCTAGGATCGAAACCGGGACATCAAATTTGAAAGTGCAACGCGATGCCATTTTTGTGATAACCGCGGTCATAACCAGCCAATGAGAGAGTGCGTGCAAGAAAAACAAGAGACAGTACTAAGGCAGACAGAACATGAGTTGTGTTAGGAGAAAATATACATTGAATACTATTTCAAAGACATGTTTCATTTTTAAATCAATATTTAGTGTCGATTTCGTGGATAATATGCTTTGATGAGTAGGTTCTATATCAACCATTTAGTTTATTTGTTCATTTATTTCATGATCAAGTCAGTGCTGTAATTCCTTTGACTCGAGATAGCTTAATTTGCATGAACAAGTTCCAAAAACTATATTAACCCTTTCCGAAACACGACCTGGTTTTCACGTTCCTAACAAAAAAGGCTTGAGAAAACATTGGGGCAAAAGAGGAAATATTTATAACCAGCATTTCCTCCTTTTGCATCAATAATTCCAATGCTTTATTTTACACTAATCCAATATTTTTTCAACATCAATTCTGTGGTAAACAGCTACTTTTGAATTGAAATTTACGCTTTGGAAAAGGGTTAAAATAATTTAAATGCGCATTTAGATTGACTCTGCTTAAAGAGATTTAATCCTTCATGCAGTTGATTAACTGAAAATGTTGACCACTATGATACGTCTCTCAGTTTTCAATTGCTCGATTAACGCGTTCAGAAAAAACTGGAATTTCCAAACTAAAATCGTGTAAACAATGAACGAACTACGCATACAGTGGATTGTGACATTGCTCGGAAAAAAAGTTCAGTTTTTCTCGTACAGTAGTTTCGTTTTTTTCGTTTTTTTCTTATAATACACATCTCTCACGACTCAGAGTTACACAAAGGTTCTGTCATACAGAAATCTATGTCCACACACGAAAATAAAACCAGTAGAAACAGTAAAGTGTGATTTTTGATTGATTCATTAAAGCATTTCTCGCTTAAAATGATGAGCACAGAACACCGCGAAGATTATCGGCACAATTTTAGATAATCTAAAGATTAATAAGTTCATTCAAGAGTCAAAAGTGGTAAAGCAATATATGTACTCAAATATTAATGAGTATGAACGTGCAACATTGAGTATAAATGTGACAAATCTTCCTTTGTTTGCAGTATCTATTTCTTGCAGGTTTGTTATGTCCGCCATTTTTGCTCGAAAAAATAGGTGCCGCTGGTCAGGCACCCATAGCGTGTTTTTACTAAAACTGACGTAGATCCATAACCATTATTTAATTAAATGCATGTCAGAAAACAGAAAAGTAGTTGAAATTATTCAAGGAACGAATGCAATTTTATTTTTTTCATGCAGGTATGAAAAATAAAATCTAATCACACTGTATGAATCCGCGAAGCGGTTCATACAAAAGTGTGATTAGATTTTATCTTTCATACCTGCATGAAAAAAATAGAATTGCATTCATTCCTTATAATTTAATAATACATTTTATTACCGTAAATAGTAATATTTGCGACTAGAAAAACGAGATATCGTCCGGACTATGTTCAAAGAAGCGGACAGATGTGCGATATCTTGCCGCTGCCAAGGTATTCAGATCTTACACACGTGCCTTCCGTGACGAAAACTACACTGAACAGATCTTCTAAACCGCCATGGCATGTAACCTAATATAACTCCATTAATATTTTAGACAGGGGCTTGAAATTTTCAAATAAGAACGATTAACCATTTTAACAGAAGATGCCAAAATTTCATCAATGCCCTTTGACAATAACATGACTTAAAAGGGTCACTGTCACGTCTAAATTTTCACATCAGAAAGATAAAATGTAAGTACGATATGTGACATCACTCTGCGTCAATACCTCTAATTGACAACGAGCCCCCATGCAGTTGTAGCTACCTGGGAAGTACTAAGGCGTCATTCCAGACTTCTCAGTAGCCCAGGTATGTCTGCCACACTTCCGGTTGCCTGGTATTTGTGCCAAAAAATTATTGTAACGTCTTGTGATAACATTGTCCGCATTTCTCCGATTTGAATTGATCTGCGCATCAAATCTGAGTGATATTTGTTGACTGTTGACAAAAATGTCGGTCAGTCTTCATTTTTGAATGATTTTATAATGTTCTACGGAATACAATACGGGCTATAAAAAAGAACAAACATCCAGTTTTTAAACATAACTTTGTATCCTCTCCAAAAGCATACAGGCGTCAAGGATCTATTAACGATATGCATGACTGTTTCATAAGTCATATCTTTCTACAATAAAGGTACATGTGGAATGATTATAATTTGTATGGTAGACTGTACGGGTCATAATCTTTGGTGCACTTTGACATGGTTTTTGGGGTCATATAACTCGTTAGAAAGAAGCAACAGGTAAACAACCGATGCATTTAACAACAATGTCGGCATATCATCACTTTTGAATGCTTTATGGTGTTCTACGGAATATAATACGTGCTAAAAGAACGCTAACATGCAGTTTGTAAACAAAACATTAAATCCTTTCTTTTAGCTTAGATGCGTCAAACATCCATTAATGACATGCTAAATTCGTGCAAGAGACATGTCATCTGATAGAAAATGTACATGTGAACTAATAATGTCTTGTATGGTGGACTCTGAGGGCCATACTCTAGGGTGCACTTTCACACGGTTTGATGTCCATAAGATTCGCAATACAGAATGCAATCGGAAAACAGTTAATGCATTTAGCAGTATCATGAGCGACCTTTTGAAACATGCACACATCACTGAAAATGGTACACGCCTTATTCATATTGACGTCGCTTTCAATAAGCCCCACAATCCGACCCATGTCACTGAAGGACATCCAGTCCATTGAATTGCCTTTTCTTTGCAAAATCGGCATGTTTCATCGATATAAACTAATGCTTGAGTAAATGTTGTGCAATGCAACTCATCACATCGTGCGCCACGTGCAAAAACGGTTTTATATAAAAGCCTCTTCACACAAAAAGCTATTGTTTAGATTTTGACCTTATTGCGTTAAATCGATAGCTAGTGATCACAAAGTCTTATGTGCAAAATATTGTTTCAAAAGAAATTTTCGTTTTTCATTTATACCAAAAAATCTGTTCTGAAAAGTGGCGGTTTAGAACATCTGTTCAGTGTATAAATGACGCCATAAAAAGCGCGCGTAACCACAACGTTGTTTACAGCGAATTCAGTCGTCGTAACGTTATTTTCCATCCTCTCAAGTGCGTTTTAAGCAATAAGTCTTTGAAATTGAGTTTATTTCAATTAGAAAATATACTAATGGAAAAAAGTAACTGTGCATGCTTATTTTCTTATTCATTATGTAAATATACAACCTATTGACAAGAAACATATCTCGCAATTGTCCATAAGAGACGCTTGTTAAGGAAATGTCGAATGCCACCGACTGCACATGCACGGACGTTCGACGTTAACGTCCTTTTCGTTTGGGTGTTTTGTTGCACTGCGTTATTTTTAAGTGAGGTTGAAATTTGTTTTTATGGCAAAACTGTAGTTAACTTGCTTTTTGTTCAGAAAAACATGTAAATTAGTTTAATTGAACAGAAAACAACGCGATACGTGTATCCAAAGATGCACGTTAATGCATGCTTTTGGTTTGCATAGAAATATCATATAGGCACTTTTGAGACAATTTTAACAATTTAGAAACACACACAACTTGCCACACTCGATACGTCGACGTGTGACGTCATTCCGACAAGTCAAGCATAATCGGAACAACCACCGGTGAAGTCGATTGTTGTCGGCAAAAATTACAGGCAGTTTGATTCCAGAGATAAGTTCTATTAGAAGAAGGCCTGTTAGAGATCGGCTAATGGAGCGCTACATCCGTCTTAGACGTACTCCGATACGTATAGTCTTGCTACGACGTCGTCGATGACATCATTTACAGTGGCTTAGACAACATCTACCCTTTCGTAAGGTCGATTTGAACAAGGTATTGCTTATCGGCGCGCCTTGATTACATCTATACAGTCCGTTTTTCGAGCTCCCATTATAAACGCGTTGGGGAACGTCATATGGATTCATGCTTTATTCAACGTCAGCGCTTGACTAGTTGGCTCCGTTATTGGTCAACATCTCAAGAAGAACCCTTAAAGAGCCGTTTGTGACAGCTTAGCTGTCTCGTTGCTGCAGAGCATTATCGGTGTCAATAGTGTTCACACTCGAAAATGGCTTGTGAACTTGAATTTTACCCCTACCCACTTTCCAGGCTTGTTACGGTAATAACGAGTGTGGTAGCAAACTGACACTCATTGAAATTTAAAGGTTGAACGTTCTTTTTCCAAAATTGAAAAATTTGGTTAATTAAACTTATGTATTTAAAATGTTATATAGAAAGGAAATGTGCACAGTTACTTTTTTCCGTTAGTATATATTACATAGTAAGATGTAATGATAAAACTTGAAGTTTACTACTAAAGACAAACGTAGTATGCCGATTTGTATGGGGCACACCCATTTATCCATATTTTTGACTCCGAAAGAAGTTCCGGCAAAGTCATTTTTTTCATGGAGCTATGAAAAATTTTTTTTAGCCAATCAAAACTCTCGGATTTCAATGAAATCAACTAATATCAAATTATTCTGAAATATAATAAACAAGTCAGTACGGATAAAGTATGTATGAAAAACTCTTCACACGTCTCGAAGACATCAAAACTATATACGTACATTACACCCCCTCATTCTTGCCTCCCATTCTGCTCGGTCTAACAGCAACTTCCCCACACCTTTACCTCGTAGTGAAGGATCCACCCCTATATGATCTAAATAACAATGACTGGTGGAGTTCACATTCTCTTCTACAGAGCCAATATAGAACAGTCTGAAATGAAACAATTGCATAAAGGCACATATTCAGGCTGTTCCGATTTGAAAGATGAAACAGACGGGGAAAAAAGAATATTTTCAAAGATCTAGTCCGTATACAATAGACCAGAATATGTCGAGACAAAAACAGACACTGCTGTATATTGTCATTTTGTTGTTCGTCTTTATGTTTTCCAAACCTATATCACCCGCCAATGTTTTGAAATGGGTTATAGGTTAACGGTTGCCCAAACGGCAGACATTTAGACTTCCAATTTGAAAGTTGTAGCAGAAGACACAATGGCATTATACTAACCGAAATACATGTAGTTTTGTACTTTAGCGAACAATGACTGCTAGGTTGGAAATACAAAGCGGACATTGACAAAAATAATATTATGATCTTATAGAATGAAATACAGAATATAATGATGCAAAAAGGAAAAGAAAACACTGTTTACCAGCATATCATTCTTTTAGCTAAATGTTTTCCAAACCTTTCTTGTTAGGGATATCAAACCCATGTCAAATCAAGGTCTTGTTTGTGAAGGATTCCACCCGGATTATTCTAGTTTCGTTCTGTTTTTGTATTCGTTTTTGTTCTACATTAGCCAAACCTATATTATCTACAGTAAAATGCACAACTTTGTGTGGAAAGGCAAAAGCTCTTCCTGATATACCTGAACGTTTTCCAACATCCCAATTCGCTGCAGCTGTTTTCAATCCTGTAATAAAAATGATGAAAATAGAAAACTTTGAGACAAAATAACATAATGCAGAATATCAGCATTTTCTCACTTCCTCTCAATATTAATTCCGCATTTTCGTGGTGTGCAGCCTTCAGCTTTCAAATAGGTACTGTGTATAACCTAATCATATATAAGTAACATTTATGTAGGCCTTTCCGTGGTGGTTGAATTTTGCTGTCGCCATAAAATTATTGTCTTGTGTGTCACTTTGGTACTTCAATCTTCTACAAATCTTGTCTCGTGCTGTCTTACATACATGATTCCCAACCATATTTGGGTATCAGAATAAGTCGCCTATCGACTTCAAGCTAAGTAGACGAAAGCTTGAGAGTGGTCCAAGAAAATCTTTCCCAAACGACAATTTTAAAGTAGTCCAATTTGAAAGCAGCAAAAAGGCAGGTTGTTAAAGGTAGAATTGTGTATAATATAACATGGAACATATCAGACAAAAGTAGAAACTGCTGGTAATCAGCAGTTTCTCCTTTTGTCTCAATGTTTTCACAATCCATTCTTTTAGGGACGTCAAAACCAAGTCTTGTTTAGGAAGGGGCTTATTCAATCCCTATTTCTACGTACTTGGCATCTTTGTCCCCTTTGAATTTAATCTGGCATACTCCCACTCTAGCACCCTCGTACTCGGCCACCAATGTTCGTCTATAGAACGTGTCGTCTTGGTTCATATTGCCTCCAGCTTTAAGCTTGATGACTGTTGGGATCCTACAACGAAATATTACCTTTATTTCTACAAGAGTTCGACCGGTAAAGATATTGCACCCATCATTAGATACTAAACACTTCATGCAATATCAGCAACATCGTGACAACTTGTCGGTAACTTTGTCGGATTTTGAAAATCCGGATATCCTCGTGAATATACATGTACATTGTCTCTAATAAAGGCGAAGATGAAGACGAAATTGTATCTTGTATCTATTGCTTGATGGAATACGTTAATAATTGTATCAATTGATACGACACGACACCATTTATAATTATATTGACTTGTTAAAGTGACATTTCACATTTATTTCATTTTTTTCAAAGCATGTCTTGATGCAAAGATTGTTTATTCCAATACGTAGAAATGCTATCAGTTTTTTTAAGTTGTTATTTATAAGCGAAATATACGCATTTAAAGTGGAGACAGAAATAAAAAAATCTATGTAAATCTGAACTGTTGTCCACAACAATTTGTTTAATTTTAGCACAAAAATACATATTTCTCGTAACCGGTCCAATACTTTGGCTTTAGATTTTCAGAATTTTCATGAGAAAACATGCTCTTTCAGATAGAATAAAGGTAAAATTTATGTAAAAATAATCGTGAAATGTACTTTAAGATTTTGTCGTTTTGAAAAGGGCTAATCGAGTAAATCTTGACGAAATTTTGGAAAAAACAATAGATCTAGTATTTCGTCGGTTTGTTTATGATAACACCGACGATTAATCAATTAAACAAAATTATTCTTAGCATAAAAGCATGCCTACTATGGACTGTTTTTAAGTTTGCCCTTTTCTAAACAAATTCTTGTTTTGATGCGATTTTCTAAATGCATGCTTCGTCAATCTATTAAATGAAAATGAGCGCTGAAGCCTATACTTATATTTGTAAAATATAATTATGTATTAGATTATAGTCACTTGCAGCATGAAAATATAGTTTCTAGGTAGAAAGAAGGTATTTCACTTCAGAAGGCACTTTGTTTAAAGAACGCAGAAAACGGAAACTCAGGAGAAATGGCTGAGTTGTCCCGAGTGCCCATAGCTAACAATTATTAAGTTCTGAGTATTCTCCATAATATTTTGTATAAAGTACGAAGCATTTGGAACACCTCAGTCAGAATCTCGGTCTTAAAAACGCTTAATATTAAACACCCTTAGAAATTCTTTACAAAGAACGCGCCTCAGTCAATTAAGCATTTAGAACAGTAAAGCAATAACGTCTGTGCTGAAATAAATATTATCGAATATTATAATCCAATGCCACATGTACCAACCTGTACTCTGTCACGTGGTGCACCACTTTTCCACGATAAGCTTCTACAGCCATTGCTGCTGCAAACTTGGCATCATCGGGGTCATTAGAGAGATGTCGTATTGTTACACCGTTGACGGGGATCGAACCTGGTGCCTTGGATTCATTGTCCGGTTGTTGTGTGACTGCAGCAACTTTCATTTTTCAATGCTTCGTCGTCTGACAAAAATGATTGGACCACTGTTATTGATTTTGAAAGGTAGCTGAATATCTACTTTTCATTTTGTTTTCAAAGAGTACCAAATAACATATAGTTTTGACATCACTAATAGAACATAATATGCACTATGGAAGATATTGAGGAGCAAAAGTAAAATTGCGATGACATGTCAAACCCAGGAAATTCGTAACTGATACGGGACACACTACTGAAATTCATGGCCATATATAGGGCTAGAAAAGGGGCAAAATGAATAAGGATATGTGTTTATGGTACCGTTTTTATTCAAAATGCTTAGTGACCATTGCAAAATGGCGGTTTCTGGTTTTAGCCCAACCAACCCCCAATTTCCTCTCAAATGCTCCGTTTATTGAAACTTTGTTCCTGTTTGGTCTTTAGCAGATTCCTTATTCGACAAATGTTTCCCTCCGCTTTACTCACCCACCACTTCCGGTTATTATCAAACTTTTAATATTGAGACATGCTATACTGGTAGTGCTAAATTTTCATAGACTTCTATCAATTCAACGGAATGATTTTCTGTAAAATTGAAATGGGACTTTTGTTTGTGTTTCAACAGAGTCAAATTATGCAGAAAATGACAGATGTAAGTTAACAAAAATTGAACATTGTATCCTTAAATACTGTTTTGACCCATACTACAACTAAACATCTTTACTGACATGTTGAAAGCATTTAACTATTGAGGTGTGAAAAGGGCCCATTTGGAATGCATATGAATGTGTAAAAACAAAAAGACAAAAAGAATTGGAAAAACTATGGCTTTTTGAAAAGTGGCTACTTTCTTAT
Organism: Fragum sueziense; assembly: GCA_963680895.1. Taxonomy (NCBI): domain Eukaryota; kingdom Metazoa; phylum Mollusca; class Bivalvia; order Cardiida; family Cardiidae; genus Fragum; species Fragum sueziense. The sequence continues at coordinate 24,007,464 of OY804595.1, read as the reverse complement.
GACGGTGAGTAGATATAAATACAGTACGCTTAGGTAATAGGTACCGCCTTAATATACTCTCTACCCGTCGGTCAACGTTTATCACGTAAACAATTTCTGTCTGTTGTCTTATGTTGAATGGCGACCTAACCTATTCTTTTGACTTCTACAAAACTCATCGGTGGCTTAAATAAATATTTCATTTCAATTTTGAGGCCACAAATCCATAGATTAAACGTAGAACCTGGGTAATGCACTTCATCGTTATCTTTCGACCTATTCCGTGACGTCCGTCGAGCATTTTTTAAGTATCGTTTTGTGCAATATCGCGTGTTTTCGTAATGTTTCGGAATTAATTGAGCGTGCTTAGATTTCCGGGGATATAGATCTATTATGAACAGTTTTTGTGAAAATGCTTCTAAATTGTAAGAATAGTATGGGAAAAAAATAAAAAATTGAGAGCAATGAAACCTACTTCCCTTGGAATCGTCTATTCGCACAATACAGATTTCGTTCCATAACTGGTCACACAGCCTCGAACCCAGGTCTTACCTTAACAATAAATTTCTGATAATTATATGATATTAATGTTGCTTGTTTTACCTCATTACTGCACAGTGACGTCTTTTGACTCCCTCACAGGAAAAGGCATGGGAAAACATTGTGGAAAATGAAGAAATTGCTTGTCACAAGCAATTTCTTCATTTCCCACAATATTTTCTACACAAAAAGACAAAAATGTAAATTTTCATTCAGTTTTAAATGTCGTCTGCAACATCTTTGAATTTGGACAAGTCCAAAATTTTGTCGTTTGGTAATGGGTTAAACGATATTGTAAAGTATTGTGCAAATATATTTGATTTGCAAAGAGTTTTGTTCATGTAGGAATTTGAAAACTAAAGTCGTGTCGATTCAAGAATCGTGATGCCATGGCTGCCAAATCAAAGCTAGATCTACATGCATATACACTCTATTCATTGTAATGGCTTTTTCAACATTCAAATGTGTACCCAAAACACGGGGTTTTGATTTAAAAAAATGAATGACTTTATCCTTACTTATCCCATATTTTATACATTTTCAAGCTAAAGCAGCTAGTTCTGCAATCATGTGCAACGTACGGGGTCTGTGATGTCATCTAAAATAACCTTCATGAATTGAATAGATATATGCAGATTCCAAATAAATGTTTATTGTTGGAAATAAGGGTTGTTATAATATGAGAGTCGTCGATCATTGTTATGGGATTAGAAAGGGTAATGTTGACTTAGATCTAAGTCCACTTTAAAAATCGATCTGCTCTGTTGAAAATGTAGAGCTATAATATCTAAATTCAGTTCATTAACTTTGGTTTCAGTATTCCAACGATAGTATGCTTGGCAACATTAAGCTTATTTTGGGAAAATGCCTTTGGGAAAATGCCTTTTTAATCGGCCTACTACATTAAGTAAATAGGTCTAGGCCTACTAGATATATTGTTTGTCCGAATTACGTCTCGGTTTACTTGACAAAATCGTCCCCTATTGATTTTCATACAATTTATGTCAATGTTAAAGTGACCTTTCACATTTATTTATTTTTTTAAAAGTATGTCTTGCTGCAAAGATTGATTAGGTTATCCTAATGCATAGAAATGCTAGACTATAAGTTGTTATTTTTAAGCGAAAAATATGCCTTTAAAGTTGAGACAGAAATGACAAATTCTATATAAATCTGAACTGTTGTCCACAACAATTTGTTTAATTTTGGCACAAAAATATTTATTTCTCGTGAATGGTTCAATATTTTGGCTTGAAATTTTCAGAATTTTCATAAGAAAACGTGCTCTTTCAGATAGATCTAGAATAAAAGTAGAGCGCTCTAAAATTTATGTAAAAATAATCGTGAAATGTCACTTTAAGTTCCATGTTACATCGTAATATATAGGCCTATAAAACTTTCACAGAAACATAGAACATCTCTGCTTGTCAACGAAAACCACGTAACTGCAGCTTGTTTTAAGCTGCAGTTACGAGGTTTTCGTTGAAATGCAACGACATGCTGATCGTAATAGCATCAACCGTTTTAAACTAGATCTAGTTGGAATATCCCACAGGACCGCTAAAACCAGCTAAGCTTAATTAATTAAGTTGAAGCTTACCAGCATATCTGTATCGATCCGTCAGGTCATATTTTAAACCAGAACTTTAATATCAAAATTTATATTCCACAATATATAGGCCTACTTTACTGTGATAATGAATTGACCAAACGCCAATCGATAGATCGCTCCGCCCCCAATATCACGTGACGTATCGATTCGGAATCTAGGACAACGAACACATGGCGGATGTAAACAAGCTGAAGGATTTACCGGCCGGTATCGGTACTTTCCAGCTATTTGTTCTAATATCGACGATGTTTCGACAACCCTGATAGGGAATGGAGTTTTCAAAAGAATTAAGCTACGTTCATAAGGTTAAATTTCGAAGAAAAATGACAACAACATCGCTATAAAGGCGAGTGTGATACGGAATGCAGATCAACACAAAGCATTATGAATGTGTTGGTTGACACACAAAAGAAAGCTGTTACAGAAGCTTTCTTTGGCTGCAAGGGTTGTTATTATTTCATTTCAATTAAATGAAGATTTTCCTTGCGCTTCGCCCCAATATTTAGGGCATTAAGCACGCATACTTTAACTGTTTAGGGTTATTTTACAAGTGTACCTTGGTTCGGCAGTAGAGAAATTCGGACATCAAAATTCCTCCACTATGTAGACTCTACACGTATTTGTGTAAGGAATCAGTGAAGCGTAAACGTCTTATCATATAGACTAAGCATTTCATTTAACTCTTTCCCAAACGACCAAATTTTAGGGTGATCCATTTCAAAAATTCCATAAATGACAAAATGGATGCTAGATCTATTAAAGATAGGATTTGTGTAAAATATGGCACAGAAAATATTGAGACAAAAGGAGAAACTGCTGGTTATCAGCAGTTTCTTCTTTTGTTTCAATGTTTTCCCGAGCCTTTTCTATTGGGGACGTCAAAACCAGGAATTAACCCTTTCCCAAACAATGACGCCTTTTGAAAATCTTAACAAGGTTTGTGAAAACATTTAGACAAAAGGTGAAAACCCTTTCCTCAAAAGCAAAAATTTTGGATGTGCCAGTATGATAAGTTCCTCACTATCAATAGTTTGATTTTTTCATCAGCATATTTTCCCAAACTTGTCTTAATCAGGTAATGTTGGCTATAATGTGTGTTTGGGAAAGGGTTAAAAAATATAGCCCTCATTCATCTTCATAGCAAATTCCAGCTCTATCATTTGGCAGGGCTGGGGGTGAGGGGGTAGGGTAACTGGTACAAATGACTACCTTTATTGTTCAAAATAGAAAAAAATATAAGAAAACAATGAGGCAACAGAAAATGCTGATAACCAGCATTTTTTCCCTTTGTCTCAATGCATTTTACTTTTATTAAAATTTTATAAATTTTGTCATATGCAACAATGTTCAAATTGAACCAGTCTGAAATTTTAATGTTTGAGAAAGGTTTAATTCACTTGACCCACAAAATCCTGTCCGAGAAAACAGGCCTGTAGGAAGCAATTTCATATGGGGGGGGGGGGGGGGGGGGGGGGCTAAAGCCCTTGTCCTGAATATGGGGGGGGGGGGCTAATTTGGATTTTCCCAAAATTTTCAGTGTAAAATTAAGAAAATTTGGCATTTTTCGCCAACTTTGGGGGGGCTTAGCCCCCTAGCCCCCCTGTTCCTACGGGCCTGGAAAGCGACTCCTGCACAAGTCCTACACAACAGTGACATAAACCAAGGGGGTCAAGGATTAAACCAGAACCTGTTTCAACAATGGTAATTGGAAAACCGGGTACCCTGAGGCCTGAACAGAAAGAGGCGGTATTTTATGACTGATTTTGGTGATAAATTTTTTGTTGGAAATGAAACTGACTTTTTATTCAATACAAGTAATTGAATACATATACAAAACAAGCAATGTTCTTTTATTTTTAATACATGTAGGTATTGACAGTAACAAACAGACAACAGAGACACTATGAGGATTTTCTTCTGTTCAGAATGTTCTTTATCTTTAACTGTTCTCCTGGCATCTTCATATCCCAGTATTTATTGAGCCAATTTCTCCTTTCACATGCTGTTTTAGGCACCAGGGACAGAAATTCTTCTAGTGATACAGCTGGAAGTAAAAAAAAAAAGTTTTAATTCTTGATGTCATTCATTCTTGTAGGCATTCCATTTTTTAAAAGGCTTTATAAACATTTAGACAAAAGAAAATTATGCAGATAATTAGCATTTAAATGTTGGGATACCATGATATTGTTTGCTTTTTGTTTTAATCAATGCTTTCTGAAACAAGACATGGTTTTGAGATCCCTAATAAAAATGGTTTTCGGAAAACATTGAGAGAAAAGAAGAAATTGCTTGTAACCCACATTTTCTACTTTTGCCTTGACATTTTCTGTGTTTTTATAGATTTTGTTCTCTGCATCAGCTTATAAATTGGAACAGTCCAACATCTTTACATCTGATCCCTATAATGTTTTAGTTATGTTAAGGTAGTCCATCCCGAATGAGATTCATGCAAGGTCATAATTTTTCGTGACATCGTTAAAAATGTTAATGAATCCCAATCTATTTGGGCGCTGTAAAGATCTGACAGTTTATATTGTTCCACCGCCGAATGTTTATACCACAGCCCGAACAATTCCGATGTTGCATAAATCTCATTAGGGACTGACAGTGACTACCTTAATACTAGGCTTCTTTGGACTTAGGTACTTATTTACAAATTAATCATATTCAGTCCATGGCTCAGACACAACATAGCTGTCTCAGCCTGTTTGTAGTGTCTTAACAAAAGGATAAAAAGTGTATAGCTTCATATTTTTTTCAAAACATTGCCTGATCTGATCACCTAAATGAAATAAATTTTCTTTTATATGCATAAATAATTATAAAGCATTCATTTTTTTTCTTTTGAATACATGTTCACAAATGATATAAATATGTGTGTATACATCAAGCGCGGATCCAGATATTTTTCCCAGGGGGGATTCCGATCTTTAACCCCTTTATTCGCCAAATTTCAGGGGGAGTCAGGTCCCTGACCACCCCTGGATCCATGCAGATACATACATGTCATACCATGAAGGACTAAATATAACAAATGGTTTGTCGTGGCATACAGGGACGAATGGCGCAGCATATATGGGACATAACCAGCAATCTTTTTGATAACCCCTTTTTTCGCCAAATTCTAGGGGGGGTCATGACCCCCTGATCCCCCCCCCCTCTGGATCCGCGCATGTACATGTGATTGGGTTTTGTCCTAGTGTTTACCTGAGTTGTGATTTCTTCAAGCCCAAGCCTCTTTTTTATTGTCGGTTCTGAAAGGGCTCGTTTCTTCGCAGGCAGCCTTTTAGCAAAATTCTTCAGTCAAATCTTCTGGTAATGAATCTGGGTAATAATTGTCTTTTGGACTGCCCCCTGTGAAGTGCTGAAGATAGAAAGAAGGGAAACTTTAAGTAAAAACGCTTTCCCAATCAGCAATGTTTTATATGGTTCTGACTTGAAAGCTAAAGTCGGAAAACAAAAATAAGTAGTTTACTTTAAGCTCATTGTATATCAGTCCAAAACTGCTCGTGTTTAGGAAATGGTTAACCAATTCTAATTCACAACAAAAGCCGAACTTGAACCGACACCGGGGGGGGGGGGGGGGGGGGGGGGGGGGGGGGTAATAAGTCGACGATAAATCTGCTCACCTTCGCGCAAACAAACAGCAATGTGATTTTCCTGAACAATTTTCAGGTTGAGCCTGTCATGAGGACGTCCGTATGTTTAAATCCATCCGATTCTTATGCATTTTTCGAGATTTTCCCCGAAATCTCGGAACGACACACCTTGAGTACGATCCGTTAAACGACAGTCTGGTTACAAATGCACAATCGGAATCGCTTCACAATTTTCCATCGTCGAATTTACACCATAGTAAACAATATGTCCAAACAAAAAACAGTATATTACTTTCTTTGCTTTAAAATTGCGTATTATCGATATCGATGATGAAATGTCCATTGTCCTAGAAGCGTGGTTTGTTTATTTTACGCTGAGGTCGTGACCCGGTCGTGACCTATTTCCTGGTCATTCATTGGCTAATCGATTTTTTAGACTGGGAGTCGGCGTTTGGTCAATTCCTAACATGTATACATGCAGATCTACATGTGTACGCAAAGGTGTAAAGTTTTGTGGCATAATTTAAATCGATTATGATTTACGACTTTCATCCTAGATCTGTTTTTGCTTACGAAACTTTTCTCTCCCTTTTCTACTACATCTAGATCTAGAATCTAGATCTAGAATAGATCTAGATTCTATTTCTATCATGAGGTTTTTAATTGAAACATTTTAATTAACTCCCCCCCCCCCCCCCCCCAAAAAAAAAAAAAAAAAAAAAACACCAACAACAACAAAAAAACATGGACGTCGCTGCATTGTTAGCCTACAAACAAAACTTGAGAAAAGCATCGAGGCAAAAGGACCACTCTGGTAGAATTAACACATTTTCTCCCTTTTCCTAAATATTTCAAGCATATTATGCAAGGGCGGATACAGCATTTTTTCCAGGGGAAGGGGTGTGTCCAAGCCCAAATGACGACATTACACGTGTTATATGCCTATTGCTTACGTTAAAAGTGAATGTTACTAGCCGTTATTTCAAACGTTAGGCCTACTATAGATTTAGATCTACCAGCTCTAACAATTGAAATGCACAAATTCCAATTTGCTTTAGTAGTTATAGATCTAAGTCAATGTTTAATTCCGTCATATTTTTCAGAGGAGGTTTTGTGGATTCCAGGGGAGATGGTCCTGACCCATTGACCCCCCCCCCCCCCCCTCTAGATCCGCCCATGTCATGCACAAACCTAGATCTAGATATATCATTAAATTCAAAATTCATTTTGTTATTTGCAGCCGCTTTCAAAATTTATTCTTATTGACACTTTTGTCTTTCCGGATAGATCTTGAAAACGCTGTGGGAAAATCAATTTGTTCGTTTTCCACAATATTTTCCCCTTCCACAATTTTTCTTGTGTTGCGTCGTAAATCGTCAATGTATGGTAATGGTTTAACCGATGCCGTTATATCGCGTGTTATAGAAGTTTGTCACACTCTGGTTTCGTTCTCGCTTCCATCCGGTATTAGATACCAAACACCTGGAGCAACTTCGGATGTCATCCGTTGCAACGGAAATTTACGAGGTATCCCTCGAAGTGGTTTATTTCTAATGATGGATGTTAAATACCTCAACATCAACGACCGACTAAGATATCATCCCTATTTCAAATCGCAAAACTTCAGATTGTTTCATTTTAAAAGCTGCTGAAAACAACCTGCCTAGTAATTATGCCTCAACGGAATTCATGTTTTTGTGTTGTGCAGAGAGCATTGACGAAAAAGGAGAACAAGAGCTTTTCACTCTTATATTTTGCTGTGGGACAAGCGACGGGCGTTGAAGATGGGGTAGATCTAGGCTTCAATACCAACTGTATGTCGTGAAAACAGAAATGTAGTGTGCTGGTGTGACAAAAATGTCAAGAGGAAAAACAAATTGCTGGTTATCAGCATTTTCTTCTGTTCTCTCTATAAATATGTTCCAACATTTATCTTCTTAAAACGTGGTATTAACCTTTTTTGACCCATAAAGAAAAATCTTTGGGAAAAATTTAGGATAATAAAGAAATTGCTGGTGACAAGCAATTTCTTCATTATCCAAAATGTTTTCAAAGTAAAAATGAATAGATTTATGAAATTTATTCAACCTGAAATAGTCGTCTGCAACACCTTTGAAATTGGAACAATAAAAATTTGCCCACTTGAAATGTATTAAGTTTTTACGGTTAAAGTATTACCTGTCCATGGTAGATCGACCTTCAAATGACAAAAAGAATTAAACGAACAATATTATATTTTAATTATGAGCAAAAAGTAATTACAGCTAATAAAATACGATAACACTATAAATAGAAAGAATATGAACAAGTCATCGGCGGAGTCTGACAAGGTGTGGTATTCACCAACCGATCTAAATCGAAGTTTCGACCAACCTGATTGTTTAGATTACGAGTTTAGATTAGTTTATAGTTAAGATTGAGGCACTCGATTAAGATTTGAATTCGGTTTGAAGCAGAGATTGTGGACAGACGTCACACATTAGGTGGAAGTGAGGCATTTTTGAAAACTCATCTGATAAGAAGTTATTGAATATCAATTTAAGTTTTGGTTTATCTGCAATAACTTTTTTTATCAGTTGATCTTTCAAAAATCAATCACGTCCAGCTTATTTCCGGCATTTCCCTACCTTCTCTGCTCCAAACCGAAATCAAATTGGTCAAATACTGACAAAAAATATTGATGGTTTTCTGAAATTCTGAGTCACCTAATTATAAACCATGGTAATGGCCGTGGATTTCGGTGCGACTGCAAGTAGACAGACGTAGGCTGATCGTGATCCGTGGTGGTCTCAAATGCCGTAATGGCCCTTTTCAAAGTCTCGAATAATTAATTGAATACCTTAACCCTTTCCCAAACGACACAATTTTGGGGTGATCAAATTGAAAAGCTGCTCCATAGGACAAAGTTCATGTTGAAAACGAAAGGGTTTGTGCACAATATGGCTAAGAAAATATTGAGGCAAAAGGAGAAACTGCTGGTCATCAGCAGTTTCTTCTTTTGTTTCAATGTTTTCCCAAGCCTTTTCTATTGGGGACGTCAAAACCAGGTCTTGTTGGGGAAAGGGTTAACCCTTTCCCAAACGACGAATATATAGGTTGGTCCATTTTAAATGCTTCTAGAGTCGGCAAAATGGATGTTGATAAAGATAAGTATAATTCAACAAAGGTAATATTGAATCCAAATAAAAAAAAATAATAATTATCGTATCTCTTCGAGACGTCAAAACCAGGGAGATTTTTTTCGGGAAAAGGTCAAATGTTATTTCCAGACATCTAGATAAACAGACAATCAAAAAACTACAATACCCTCGATCGTTCGATGAGAGTGACATATAAAATGAGATTCGATTATTTAAAACGTTGCATTATTTCTTGGAACGGTTTGCTGTTGTTGTTGTTGATGATGATGTCAATGGAGTCAACGTCTCTTCACATAATATTATGTTTTACCATCTGATAAATACTCTGAAAAATAGTAATAATATACAAGAGCTGTCCGAAGACAGCGCGCTCGACTTTCTAAGTTGCTTAGTATAAAGGGGGCATAACTCCAAATATAGTGGAGCCAGGGTCATGGGCCCTGGTCATAAGGCAGAGGGTGTGATGGTAAATAAGTATTCCAAGTTTGGGTTGAATCCCTTTGATGGTATGGAAGTTATTGATGTTTGAAAAAATTTAAACCTTTGTTGCAACGCCGACGCCAACGCCGAAGCCGACGCCGACGCCAACACTGACGCCCGGGTGACAGTATAAGCTCTCATTTTCTTCGAAAAGTCGAGCTAAAAATGAAAAATAATTATCGTTCTCCAAACAACATCGCCTTTTAACGCACCTAGATAACAAAGCTTGGGAAAAATGAAGGCAAAGACAGAAAATAAGAAAATGCTGATCACAAGCGTTTTCTCTCTTTTCTCATTTTTCCCATAACATCGAAAAGAATTAAAAGTGACCTTATCGGGTGTGTGAAAAATATCGACCCTAGTCTGTCTGCGCAGTCCGCGCAGCCAGACTAGTGCCGACACTTTTCACTTTTATGTAATTTTCTAAATCTAGAAAGTTTTCCCTATCTTACTATATCTTCATTGTTCACATACGGAACCTGGTTGAACTGTGCTGGGTCTTATAAGTTTGCAAAAATTTGGATTTTTTTGAGTTCGGATAAGGTCCCTTTCAGCGTGACGGGTCACATTTTTACATTCTTGATCAGGTCCGAATTTTTGTCGTTCAGTAAAGAGAACCACCCGTACATTGTAGGCTACATTGAAAATGAATACGGTCGGTGTAAATGCAAAACCTCGTATGTCATTTTTTTGCGATTTTCACAGTAAAACCTTGTGTGCCAAGTTAAGGTATGCAACCCATCATTAGCACTAAAGAGCCAGAGGCAAAATTTTACAAGTGCCAGTAATTTCTAAACTTTGTTACATTTCCATTCCAAGTACAAACATAAGCATTTTGAACGGTTTAGAATTTTGAATTAATGTATACTTACGGAAATATTTGACAAAATGTTCAAAATTACCTCCCTTGCATATGAATAAAGAGTAAAATGATATTTGTAAATCATTTTCCTCTTGAAGCATAATCTGGAAATCCGGCACGGTAAATCAACTTATGGAAATTGTAATTACAAGTGTGTGTAATTTGATGCATTTCGTATGCTTAGAAAATGGTGTTTTTAATGATGGGTTGTATATCTTTAGACAATTCTTTTAGGTTATACGATATTTTTACTGATCAGTATTAATTACACATTATTTGTGAACAATATGTCCAAATTGACTTACCTTAATACGACACTGTCTGTCATATAGACTTATACACCAGAAACCGAAACATAATTTACGTCTTTGTTAACCCTTTCCCAAACGACACAATTTTAGGATGGTCCAATTTGAAAGCTGGCGCAGTCGACAAAATGAATACTTATAAAGATAAAACTTGCGTATGATATAGCAGAGAAAATATTGAGGCAAAAGAAGAAAATGCTGATTATCAGCATTTTCTCCTTTTGCCTCAATGTTTTCCCAAGCACTTTCTATTAGGGACAACAAAACCAGGTTTGGGAAAAGTTTAACGATAACGGAACATTATAATACGTACACCTGGTTATCAAATACAACACCCTAATAAACACCCTGGCTGTCACAGCGTAAGCCAGAAATCAATATAGAGACGGAACGGTAACGTCGCTAACGTTATTGTTAACGGTAACAGAACGTTATAATTTACGTACGCCTAGTGGTCCAATACACCTTAAACAACCACATCCAGTTTCCCTACTTGTGACTACGTAAGCTAGTAATAAATATAGAGACGTAACGTAACGTCGGTTACGTCTTTGTTTAAAACGGTAACGGAATCTTACAATACGTACACCTGATGGTCCAATACAGCACCCTAAACACCCACATCCAGTTTCCCTACTTGTGACTACGTAAGCTAGTAATAAATATAGAGACGTAACGTAACGTCGGTTACGTCTTTGTTAACGGTAACGGAACATTACAATACGTACCCCTGGTGGTCCAATACAGCACCCTAAACACCCACATCCAGTTTCTCTACTTGTGGCTACGTAAGCTAGTAATTAATATAGAGACGTATCGTAACGTCGGTTACGACTTTGTAAACGGTAACGGAACATTACAATACGTACCCCTGGTGGTCCAATACAGCACCCTAAACACCCACATCCAGTTTCCCTACTAGTCACTACGTAACCCTGACGTTCATACAGGTTCTTAGCTCGATTGTCGGTCACCACGTGTAAATACATTGTCTGAAAGGTGGAAATATATTGCATCCTGTTAAAAAGGTGGATTGTAAGATGCAAATTTCTATCAAAAATAAAATATTTGTGCTATTCTTGCCATCTTATAAAATATTTGCCTTGTATACACAACTCCCTTACTCAAACGAATAAATACATTTCCATGCAATCTGATTAATGTCATTTGTTTCACCTCATTCCATACCGTAACATCTGACATTCACCAGTAAGACTGGGATATCCATTATCGGTTATTTTAAAGGGCGACGGTAACAGATGGTCTAATTGCAAAAAATGATTTTTTTTGAAAAAATATGCAAAACCTTTGTGTTGACCACCTCGGGATGGTTAATAATATGCGATTCAGACAGAGAATGAGCCGAAATTACAAGACAGATAGCTGAATTTAGGGAGAATCCAAGCCTAAATTCAACCCCATCACTGATGGGGTTAGAATTATTTTTAAATTGTTGCGCATGCGCATACAGCGCGGACCATGATTCAAACGAGATTCATATTTAAATTTCAATATGACGTCATCATGTATGTTGTGACGTCATTTAAGAAAGTCGCATGTCCTACTGTTTTGACCTACTTTCGACATCGTTTCATAAATTTGGTATCAAATTGCGAAAAAATGAGTCGTTGCTTCAATAGTTTCTCGTAATCATTTAATCAGGTCATATAAAGCTTAAAAAGTGTACATTTCGTTTGTATTTGACAATTTTTGGGCCCAAATCTGGGAAATAGTAGCTTTAAACCCTACATGTCGAATCTCTTGTTGTACACAAACACGTCCAAACACGGTTATTTACAATTTCTCTTTTTCTCTCAAAGTTGTCTGAATCAATTTTGTATATGGACATCAAAAGCAGACCTTATATTGTAGTCGGGTGTAGTAAAAGGAGCACATACACGATCTCGTTATACAAGCTAGCTTTCATAGCAACGTGGAAGAGTGTTCGCTTAAACCCTTTCCAAAACGACAAAATTTTAGGGTGATCCCCTTCAAAAACTGTAAAAAATGGCAAAATGGATGTTATTGAAGATAGGATTTGTGTAAAATATGGCACAGAAAATATTGAGACAAAAGGAGAAACTGCTGGTTATCAGCAGTTTCTTCTTTTGTTTCAATATTTTCCAAAACCTATTCTATTAAGCACGTCAAAACCTGGGCCCCGTTTTACTAACGAACTTACGATCATAATTTTGTGAAAACTGTATAACAAGGCATCTGATTGCACGACAAAATCGGATTAGGCCAATCTGGGCCCCGTATTACTAAACATCTTACGATCAAGTTTTTGTGTAAACTGTGTAACAAGACATCTGATTGCACGAGAAATCCGACTGAGCCAATCAGGGCTGTTGTTACAAGTAATTATGCAAAAATCAAACGTACGATCGTTAGTAATACGGGCCCCAGGTTTGTTGTTACAAGTAATTACGCAAAAAATAATCGTATGTTCGTTAGTAAAACGGGGCCCAGGTCTTGTTTGGGAGAGGGTTAAGGTACAGTGAGGTCCCGATTTCTAATGCCTGCCAGCATCGCGGGCTACAGAATTGGAATGGATTAACTCATTACCACTCACTGACACCTTTTGACACCCACCAAGATAAAGGCTTTTGGAAACATCGTGGAAAGCAATTTCTTCATTTCCCACAGTATCTTCTACCAAAAAAGACCAAAATACGTAAAATATTATTTGAATGAAGTTGTTATCTACATTTTCTTAAAATTAGGACAAGTTTCAAATTTGGCATCTGGAAAGGGTTAAACTTACATTGCAGCCCCTCATGCGTGCCTCATACTCTGCTCTGTCTAGAAGTAACTTCCCAGCACCTTTACCACGTGCGCTCGAGTCTACACAGATATAGCTAACGTAACATTTACTACGATTGTCTATAGACTCGTCCGTACACATAAGAAAACATATCATTCTGAAAATATACAAACAAGAGGTGTCAGACAACATAGTGTGGCTTACAGTTACACTCGAGAATTTCGAAAATACAGTTTAAAATTTAAGTAGGCTACGTTAAAAACGCCATAATTCAGGCTGATTCAAAAATGTAACCCACGGACACATGGGACATATCTCCACACAGACGCTATCTCTCGTATCTCGTACTTAACCCTTTCCAAAACAGCAAAAAATTGACCTTTTCCAATTTGAAAAAAATCAGATGATAAAATTATTGTTAGTAATGGAAGGCTTTGTGTACAAAATGGCACAGAAAATATTGAGGCAAAAGGAGAAAATGCTGATCATCAGCATTTTCTTCTTTTGCCTCAATGTTTTCCCAAGCATTTTCAATCAGGGACGTCAAAACCAGGTCTTGTTTGGGAAAGGGTTAACCTCTGTCGTTAGGATCTTGATAAACTGTTATTTTGAATATTTGACGTCATCAACTGCGTAATAATCGTTGTTCGTTATTTTCCAATGAATTTTTAGACTGAAAAAAAAAATATGCATGCGATCACAAATTCAAAATGTGCAAATCTTCCTATGAAATCTTTGCTGCTCGATTTGATGAGAAATCGCAGTGTACAGACACGTGCCAATCCTTTCAACCTTATTAAAAACTTGACTTCATCTACTTTGTCATCAATTTGAAAAGCAATTCAAGAATACAATACATACCTACACGCATGCCAGCACCCTAAATCACAAAATCCCTCACCATCACTGAAATGAACATTTTATTGATTGATTAATTAATGATAATTATTGACTGATTGATTGATTGATCGAAAACATGAAAGAATTGAATGAATAAATATTTGATTGATTTATTGATTTATTGATTCATTGATTGATGAGCATACTTACAAATCGTTGAAAATTAGAGCAGTCTAAAATAAATGTAGAATCGTTTCAGAAAGAGCACAGCTATTAAATAATAAACCCTATACAAAACCCTAAAAAAATATTTTTCACATTCGAAAAAAAATGAAGACGACATTTCCACTTTGTTGAAATGTTAATAACTTATGACATTCAGGATAGAAAACACTGTGAAAAAATAAAGAATTGTATGTTACGAGCATTTCTTTTCATTTACCACAACGTTTTCAAAAGTCGTTATCTTGTGAGGCGTCAAAAAAGTGTCAATGTGTGGTAATGAGTTTTATAAATGAAGAGAGAAGAGTGGTGCAATAGAAGACAGAAAGCAAGTACACACCCTTTTTCACTATCTCCTTTAAATTTAATCTGACAGATCCCGACAGGTCGTCCCATATAGACGGCAACCAACGTTCGTCTGTAGAAGCTGTCATACTGGTTTAAATTGTTGCTAGCAAAAAACTTCTTCAAGATCGGTAATCTGAAAATGTTATAGTCAAAATTAATAAAGGACAGCTTTTTTTTCGTCGGCAATGTCCGTTAGTTGAGTGTCAAGTAATTAACAAAATATTGCCGAAGCGGGCTCATTACATATCCTCGCTTTTCAATAAAAACATCTTAACTGCAGCTTAATACGAGAATTTTGATGCAAAGCATCGATATGCAGATGTCTTGGGTTAATTTTGGTGCACTATACATGTACATGACTATATCATCGGCGACGTTTCAAAACGTAACTACAGCACATCGCAGTTGCAATTACTTTAAAATGTTCGAACGTAACCAGCGATCTATTCCATCTGAGTGACTTCTAAAGGGTGGTATTCACCAACCGGACTTATTCTATGACTAATTCTAAAATCGCTCTTTAATCAATCTAGTGTGATTCATAATATAATTAGATAAAGATTTGAACCAGGGTCTGGTAAGAGAATAACGTCGGTATTATTGCAACACCAGTCCTGGTAACGGTTAACCCTAGCTTAAACCAAGGCGCAGTTACGAGGTTGTGCAACAGCACCGACGATATTTAACCATTTCGGTACTTACGAGTACTTTCGCTCTGTAACGTTATGTCCAAATTTGCCTTTAAATGCTTCTACCATACAGTCACCGGCAATCGTTATTTATTCAATCTGGTGTGATTTAGAATAATTAAAAGTTTTGAACAAATATCTGATCAGAAAAGATTGAACTATCTCAATGCTTACTTTCTCTCCGTAACGTTGTGTTCAAATTTGCCTTTAAATGCTTCTACCATACAGTCTCCGGCGAACTGTGCATCTTCAGGTGTATTCTGTAGATATCGTATAGTTACTCCATTTACTGGTTCTGAACCTGGAGCCGCGCTGGCGAAACTTTGTGGTTGATATATTGCTGCCTGGGGAACGTCCATTGTTGTGATCCTGCTATCTCAACATCTGTAACGAAAGTAGTAACAATAGGGCTTTAGTGGCCCTAAATCGCTCACCTGAGTTGGGTGTCTTTTAGACAATCATTCTGACCAATTTTCAGGTTGATCTGAGAAAAAATTGCCCTGTAAGATTAAACCCCGAAACCTGCTTTTTTAATATATACATACCTCAGTTGACACAACTCTTCCACCAAGATAATCATCTGACCAAGGTTTGCTTGATCCGGTAAAATGTTGGGCCGATGATTTTCGAAGATTTTACCCAGTGACCTATTTTTTTACCTCAAATGTTCCAATTTCGATTTCTTTCATCCAAATAATCATTGTGACCAAATTACAGCTTGGTCGGGCAAAAACAAAGGGGCCTAGAAATGCTTACAAAGTTTTTTCCTAAGATTTGACTCCCTGACCTAGTTCCAGTTGACCTAATTTCAAACTCGTTATAGAATTGATCCAGACAATCATTCTGATCTAATTTCAGCTTGATCGAGCAAAAAATGTGGCCTCTAGAGTACATACAAGGTAACTGTAGACGACGGACGACGGACATCAAACTAATCACAAAAGCCCACCTTCAGCACTTCGTGCAGAGACGTGGTAAGCCAAATGCACAAAACATTGCTTTTTCATAATATTGGTCACTTATGACATTTCAATACGTTCCTATATTTGCGCTTTTTAAAGTATCAAATTCAATACTATAACCGATATCTTGACAGACGGAAATTAATCAACATGGGCCTAACCATCTTCAAAAAATAATAATAATAATAATAATAAAAAATAAAAAACACTGGTCTTGCCATTCCTAAAAAATAAAGGTTTTGGAAACAAAGATAAAAAAGGAATGATGATTTCTACCTTTTCCTCTTAAGCATGTTCTTGAACTATTATCAATTATCGTCTTTTGCGAGTTCTTTCAGACCATTTATTCTTGAATTTTAATGTTGATCTTATGAACCGCCATCTGTGTCTATACGGTCAATCTATATTTCTACAATATTTTGCTACTTCTACTTCTACAACTACTTCTTGTCTACAATATTTTGCTCATTAGCTAACTTAATTACCAGCATTACCTTAAGGGTGATGCAACTAGAAAGCTTTCACAGACAACAAATCTGATTTTGTTAAAGATAAGATTTGTGGACAATTAAGCACATAAAATATTGAGGCAAAATGAGAAAATGCTGATTATCGGCATTGTCTTATTTTGTCTCAACGTTTTCCCCATGTTTTTTAAAGGGTGTCAATACCATGTCTTGTTTGAGAAATAATAATTATGTGAAAAGTTCTGAGCAACTACTTCTTGTCGTTCAAGCGTCTTGATATACTTACTTCATTTAGGGCCGTCAAAACCATGGCGTATTTGCTAATAAGGAATGGATTAGCATACTTAATTTAATCCCTTTTCCAAATAAAGAGCACAAGCAAACAAGTAATTGGTGTTTGAAGTGAGTTGCATTCACCCGAAAACAATGTACATAAATCTTCATGTGCTTCCCCAGGCCCTAGTGATAAAGGTTTAGTACATCTTGCAAGAAGAGAAGAAAATGCTTATGGGCAGCATTTTCTTCTTTTTCTTTTAGGTTTTCTTAAGTGATTGCTAAGACATTTTCTAAATATAAGCTGTTATTAATTTAGTCGCTTTCGACTCCTTTAAAATTAGACTAGCCTTAAAATTCTTTCCAAAGGGTTAACAAAAAGTTGCAGTTCCGGTATTATTGTATAAAACCCACACAATAGTAGGCTACAACAGTGAATAGCCTCTTTCTAAATACCGGATTATCTTTTATCAATGGGACATGAAGTGAAGTGAAAATTGTCATTTAACCCATTACCAGACGACAAAATTTTGTCTGATCCAATTTCAAAGATGTTTTTGATATGATTTAAACATATAGATCTATATATTATTGCCATGAACATATTAATTATTTACAAAACATACATTTTTTACGAAATTTTACAAACAGTTAGGCAAAAGGGTTTGGCCACAAGTTCTGTCAACTTAGAGAAGGCCGTTCCCTTTTGAAACTTACAAACCAAATATCGTGAAAAAAATCCACTGCTTTTTTTCTTCTCACTTTGTTTGTAAAAGGTCATTGGGTGAAAAGGAGAGCATGCTAAGACACAGAGCTACAGATAAGAGGGGGTGATGAATTTTCAAGCTGCAATAATTCTGTTATTTTTCATAAAACCCTATGTTGTGGGTAATCATTTGTATCGTATCGATTCAAATGAGTATCCACAACATAGGGTTTGGAATTGAAATAGCAAAGTTAGAATGTCTTAATTAAGCCCCACTTATCTGTAGCCCTGAATTGCTTGTTACAAGAATCTTTATAATTCTTTACACTCGATGTTTCTCTTTCGATCAAAATGTTTGATCAATAAACAAGACATTGTTTGATAGATGTTCAGACAGGCCTATGTTTACATTCATTTCTAAATGTCAATGTTAAAATGTTTACTATCAAATTGACGTTAACCCTTTCCCAGATGAAAAGAAATGGCCACATGTCCAGATTGATGAATTTTTGCCCCCCCCCCCCCCCCCTTCCCCAGCCCCATCTGTCTTTTCGGGCCTGAAATGTTAGCTCTCAGATCTAAAAACATACCTTTCAATCATACATAATACCTTTCATTAGATAACAGGGAGCTATGGCTTTTCAAAATGCAATATTTCTTTTATCGTTCATCAAACCCTATGTTGTCGTTCAGACAATGAGTACCGACAACACAGGTTTGTATTTGAAATAATAACGTATGCCTACATCAAAACAACGTGGAGATCGAAACGGTTCAATAGAAAGATACATTATACATCACGGTGCATAACCACGTAATACATTTTCTTCAATAATTTTGTAAATAGATCTACTGGATCGATTTGAATTCGGTTTGAAGCAGAAAATGTGGACAGACGTCACGCACTAGATGGACGTAGTTGATTATTAAAAAATCTACTGATAAAAAAGTTGTGGAAGATAACTTTCTTATCTGTTGATTTTTCAAAAATCCAACGCGTCCAGCTTATACCTGACGTTTTTTCACCTTCTCTGCTTCAAACCGAATTCAAATTGGTCAAGTAGGCTATTAAAAAGATATTGAAGATTATCGGAAATTCTGAGTCACGTGCTTAGGCTATATACACCGTGATACATCCTGACAAATCAGTTTCTACATTTTCCTCAATATTTTAAGGACGACAAAACCACACCTTGTTTGGGAAAGAAGGTTAAGCATACAATGAATAGGGAACGATTTTATCCAGTTCACCGTGACAATATGATTATAGATCTATTTTCTTATACATGTGTTTTTATAAAATCTCGTAACTACAGCTTGATTCAAGCCGTAGTTACGAGATTTTGTAACAGCACCGACGGTTTATTAAAACATAATGGTAAACCAAGTTTTTTATAGCATAAAATTCATTGCCATTATGCAACTAGATCTAGATCTAATCCCTGTGATGTCATAAAATATGGGCGCAGCCCGAACTGCTTTTAAGAGGGATTTATTTCTTAATTTATACACTAGATCTAAATCGGAATGAATTATAAAAAAGTGCATTTAAAAGAAGAAGAAGAAGAAGTAATATACATGAAGGTCTACTTACGTTACAAAGGTATACCTGTTTATAATACACTATATAACGAATACCTGGCATACATGTACAAAAGTATTCGCACACATGTAAGTGGCTAAAAATAGAATGAACAAACGATCGATTTGGATCACAGAACACGCTGGATACTATATTTATTTAGAACCGTTCTATAAAATGACACGTAATTTACCCTTTCCTACCAATGCCAGGTTTTGGTGTCTCCAATTGAGAGAACATGAAAAAATGAGAGACAATAAGATAAAAACTGACATTCAGCATTCTCACCATTTGGTGACACTCCTCAACGAAACGGGCCTATTAAATATAGGCCTACAATGTATAGTAAAATGGGTCAATTTGGCAGCTTCTAGCTTCTCTCAGAAGTCTCTGTTGCACCTTTTACTTAGTTTGCCTTATAGATTATTCCTTGATCTTTAATTTACTACCAAGAAAGTGGTATCAATAGCACCATCAGCAAATATCACGCCCCGTAACAGCCACCCTTGCCATCTCTTTCGGGATTTGCATGTGACACACCCCCATGAAATGTCACGACCGCACAAGAAACTAGTTCCCGAGAAATTCATTAAAACACGCCCTAGCAGTACACCGATGGTCTGTCAGTATGCAGAACCATATTTCATGCATCTGCCTATTCTATAGACCCAGAATCAATGCAACAAAAGGAGCGAATCCATTTTTGACGGAAATGTGTTTGTAGCCTACACTACGACCCGGAAGCATTTCCCACATTGTTCTCATAAGGGATGTCAGTAACCAGATTTTGGCTCTGGAAATACTTTCCATGATCTTAAAGGATTTTGTCCTTTTAATATTTTGAAATTAAACCAGTCCAAATTTTAGTTGTTTTTGGAAATGGATAAAATACCGGTACTTAAAAATCATTGATTAATTCACAATTAGAAATTTCTATGCAGATCGCGGACATACATCCCCTTATAAATCAGCTAATGAATTTGTTTTGGAAAAGGATAAAATAATATAATGCATTGATATCATAGTTTTATTATTTTCCGTAATATCTATCAGGAATAAATTGATTATCAAAAGTAAAAGAAGAGAAAGTGAAGAAAAGAACTGGTTCCCCGTTGTACGTACCATATACATTTAGATTTAGATGAAAGATCGCGGTCATGGAATAATCCCCACCGCCTCACCAATCCCCGCCCCGGCGTTTTTTCTTTAGTTATTTACGATTTAACTAACTCAATAAACGGTCACATAGAATGGATTATGCCTTACTAATTTAATTTAACGTAGGACGCTGATTATATCGAATGAAATGCAAACTTAGTTTGAACAAATTTACTTGAATAAATTCAACACCGCAGACCGGAAAAGCAATATTTTTCTAGGCTGATTCCGACCCTATTACATACTACGTTGTATATGGTACGTACAACGGGGAACCAGTTCTTTTCTTCACTTTCTCTTCTTTTACTTTTGATAATCAATTTATTCCTGATAGATATTACGGAAAAAAACGGGACTTTCTGACGAAACAAAGTGTTGTTAGCAAATACACTGGTGGGGAACTCGGCCAAAGCGTAGGACGTTTTTTCGCGATCAATGTATTCCGTCGGTGTTGTTATAAAATATCGTAACTACGGCTTTATCGAAGCCGTAGTTACGAGATTTTATAACAACACCGTCAGTTCGTCAATACAAAATGGTAAACCCGGTCTGTTTTTAGAACAAGTTCATTGTCATTAGAAAAAAATCTATATATAAACTCACATTTAAACGCAAAATATCTATACCTTGTTGTAGCGAAAATCGTTTTAGTTCACCACCAGTGAAATATCAGAAAAAGAACGGTACGGTACTGTGTCGGTACAACTATAACCGGGTATCCGGTTTTTCATTTGAGCAGACCGCGGTTTATCGGTGTATCGATAAATCGTTTCACCCCTACCGCCCAGCAAACATTTCATATTGATCCAATATCGGCCCGATATTCACAGAAATGTCGGCCCGATGTCGGCTATGTAACACAAAACGCTAGATCTATAATTGACCAAACGCCAATCGATAGAACCCTCCGCCCAGCGTAGAATCTAAGACAAACATTGGGGTAGGCCTATTATAATCCCACCAGCCTTTGAAAGTGACGTATGATTGTGTTTATCGTTTACAACCAATCAACCTGTCCGTTTATCACGTGCACATTTAATTGTAAACGGTACAAATGAGAAGAGTTTATTGGCTTAGAAACAGTAAACACAAAACTACGTCACTGTCAATTTTTGTGTGTGGATCTATAGCGTGTCGATTGTTTTGATTGTCAGTCTACAGATCGATACAGTAACAATATCACGTGCAGCGAAGAATTTAAGACAAACAATGAGGGTGTGGTATTTTCCCGACCGTTCATAGGCGTATCTATGGTTTTGATTGACATCCGGCTTTTGATCAATCCGCTCGATATTCATGATCGGCCCGACATCGGCTCGACATTGGCCCGTTTTCGGAGAAAAAGTAGTATCAGATTTAAAGGGTACCAAGCGATGCAGTTGTTTCACTACACTTATAGCCGATATCGGCCCGATATAGTGTAGGTGGCGATGGGGTAATTGGTCGTATCGGGGGAAATGTAGGAGATTAATCCGAGATGCGTTGGCGATTGATCGTCAACCTGTCAAAACCTCAAGTTAAAATCGACCGATCAATCAGCGGCATTTGAAATGCTTGAAGAAGTTAGGAAAGGATTGGTGACTACTCGACGAAGATTTGCCGGGATACTGCATACCATTTCACGGAGAACGACCGACCTTGTACACATCTTCAACTTTTCTGACTATAAAATCTTCCAGTCTAATTCATCAGTAATGGGACTGTCTACTTTGATCAATTTATCCAATTTGCAAATTACTACGCAACTGTACTTGCGCATTACTCTGTCGCTAAAAAGTAGCAAGCAGAAATTGCAAGTTCAAGTCTTTTTTTGTCTCAAATTAATGAACACTATTATTTAGGTGTAAGATGAAAGGGCTTAATATCGCCACATTACAATGCTTGATTTGATTTTTGATTTTATTGGGGTTTTACGCCGTTTTCAACTTCTATGGTCATATCGCGGCGGCTGGAGCACCTAACCGTGGGTTCCTGGTATTTCTCGCACCAGTACAACCACAATATCCAAACCGAGCCTCCAGCTGCTCTCCCACACAGATGATTCCCACCCATTGGTGAGAGACAAATTATTTTTGTCATATGTCAGAATGGATACTGGCCGAGCAGGGGTTCGAACTCGAGACCACTGGATTGACAGACTCCGATTGAGATTGAAATTGACAATTCTGATCATATACGAATGTATACGGGTCTTGAATCAGGCTAGGGAGAGGGTTAACCCAGACAATGACTTCGCAAAAGATACGGGCCGTGGAAAACATTGTGGAAAATGAAGAAATTGCTTGTGACAAGCAATTTCTTCATTTCCCACAATGATTTCTACCCAAAAGACCAAACTCATTTAGATTCTGTTCAAATCTGCACATTTCGTATTTCGAACAGTCTAAATTTTTGACGTTCGGTAATGGGTTAAATGTGAACCACGTCCCCCCAAAATCAACACGTGGTGATATAGTGGATAATCTCAAAACAGGATACTGGAACTGTTTGTTTGCTTTAACGCTTTCCCAGACAAGACCTGGTTTTCACGGCCCTGATATAAAAGGCCTGTGCAAACATTGAGGCAAAAGAAGAAAATGCTGATGATCAGCATTTTCTTCCTTTGCCTCAATATTTTCCATGCTATATTGTACCAAAAGCCCATCTTTTTCAACATCCATTTTGTAGTCTGCAACAACTTTCAAATTAGACAACCCTCATATTTTGTTATTTAGGAAAGGGTTAGCACTTAATGATGATTTCCTGAACCGAACTTTACCATTGTTATTTTGCTATCATTCTAATTATTATTGAGGACCAGTTTGTGCAACAAGGATGCACTTGTTTCGGCTAGATTATAGAATGTATAATATACGAGGTAAGGCTTTATTTGTTCGATTCTTTCTACTCTATTTTCTGGAATAATAAAATCTTAAATTGTACTTATTAAAGTATCAACTGAAATATTTTACTTACATCGCAATAGACGAGTCTTTGCTGTCAACCAAAATATTGATTGGCGAACCACGTGATTCGACCACCGATAATTTCTGCATTGATAGATTTATTTCTTAATTAAACCAAATTGTTACAATAATAAATTTCATCAAATGGAAAGCAATTTCATACTATTCTGATTGATGTGAATAAGTGGTGTATGATTATTTTAATAGGTTATTGTTGAAAAGAAAGAACAATTTTTCATATAATTTACTTTGGCGCTATGACTTTTTTCAAGAGAGACAATTTCGTTTCAATTTCGCTTACATTTACAAGGACGGACTAAATAGGGAACGATTTTCTCTACTTAACAGAGGCGTAATTTCGGACAAACAGTATATCGAGGGAGTTGTTATGAAAATTGATTCAAGCCGTAGTTACGAGATTTCATAACAACACCGGCGGTTTATTAAAACATAACGACAAACCCAGTCTAATTTTAGCACAAAATTCATCGCCATTGTCACTTCCACATAGGCCTTTTTTTCTAGATAACCGTATACAAAAAAAAAAAAAAAAACGCTGCAATGTACATGTAAATTGTGTTATCATTTCATCTGCTGGTTTTCTCTTTCCAAACCAATGTCTTGTATTCACGTACCCCCAAAAAAGCAACAGAGACAAACATGGAGACTAAAGGAAAAATGTTGAGAATCAGCAATCGTCTGACATTGTCTCATTATTTTCTGAGCTATAATGTACAAAAATCTAATCCTTATCAACACTAATTTTGATGTATTTTTTAATATTGAGACGCTTCGACTTTTGTCGTTTTGAAAAGAGTTAAAACCATTTCAGAATTTGCTGTATTTATGTTACTTGTTTTCACAAGTATTGATATTGGAACATCCTCTACTACAACGATTATACCGTCCACAACAACTACTACAACTACAACTACTTCTACTACTACTATTACTGGGTTTAATCGTAATGCTACCACAACTATACCACGTAAGTATTTGTGACCCATCACGCTAAAAGTGACAATATCAGAAGACCAAAAATTCCAAATTTTGACAAACTGGTAAGACTCAGCACAGATCAACTAGATCCCATATGTGAAAAAAATAACATACGATATATAAGATTGGGCAATTATTCCCGATGCAGAAAAATCACATAAAAGTGAAAGGAATCGGATTTAGTTAGGCTGTGCAGACTGACTAGTGTCGATATTTTTTTACAATTTCTATGAGGTCCCTTCAGCATGACGGGTGACATTTACGAGTATATGGCGGTTCCTATACCCTTTCAGTTGGTAGCACACACGACTCTTGCTCACGTTCCGGGTTCGATCCCCGGCCACGGCCAAATCCTTTCTGGCTATAAGTTTCTCCCGCCAATGGTTTTATTACTATTTACCTATGTGGACGAACAGCATGAAGGCTCGGTAAGGATGCTGAGGTAGTACTGCAATGAGAAAGACATGAATCCATGGTTAGATTCGACAGCCGCCATAATCTGAACATAATAGCCGAAAGAGGCGTTAAACCCAACTCTATTAATTCCCATTTCTTTCCCAAAACAACAATATTTTAGCTGCTCCTATTTCAAATAATTATGCTGCATATGATATTATATACGATATTCTTTAAATGGTCTTTCTATGTAGAAAATAATATGGGAAAGAAAGAAATTACTTGTAATAAGCAAATTTATTTTCAACAATTGTCTTTGTCCACTTTAAGACACTTCTAACGCAACACTTACCTTTTTGGTAATAACTTGATATTTAACAAACCACTCTTTATCAAATTTTCAACAAATTTAATTCATTCAAAATTGCGTAATACCTGTAATTTTCGTAAAGAAACATTGAGTAAAAATGATTAAATTTGCAGTGCATATAATATGACTTGAAAACAAAAAGTCGCAAAAAAGCTGTGAGAGCTGATAACGTAAATTCATGTTATTCACGCCCGTAGGAAGCAATTTCATATTGGGGTGGCTGAAGCCCATGTGTCTGGATATTCGGGGGGCTAAATTGGATTTTCCCTACATTTTCAGTGTAAAATAAGGAAAATTTGGCATTTTGGGCAACATTAGGGAGGCTAAGCCCCCCCCTAGCCCCCACTGTTCCTACGGACCCGTTATTAATGTAATAGCAGTAAAGTTTATGACATTATGCTAACATTCTGTGTGTCCGTCATGAACCTAAATTACACGAAGACACACCCTTCTCATTGATAAAGCATAATTGATTGTGAATCTTTGCGGGATCATTCTTAACTCGTCCCTATTAAGTTCCTGTTGCAGTTGTTGAAAATTTCGTGGGGCAAAAGGGCGAAAACTAATGTCTGGTAACAAATTCAATGATTTTGTGCAATGCTGACACGTACAAAACATTAAACAAAATAGGTGCGACTGAATTCTAGTATTGCATCGCACATGAAAGCATGTTATCAAATTTTATGAAGCAATGATATGAGATTTAAGCATGATTTGTGACGCTGCTTTGATGCCATTGAATTCTGCAATTGCCTGAGGTTTTGTGACTTTTCATATTTGAATCTTAGTGAAAAACCTAAATATTTTTATATGTTCGGATCAGTCGATTTTCTTGAAACTTACAGAAAACATGTAAACGTAATTGATTGATATTTGCTGAAAATTTCATAAAATATACTGCATTATTTATTTAGTTATGATGAAAAATGTAAGTGTTGCGTTGGAAGTGTCTTTAAGTGTAGTCCTTGTCTTGTAGGAACGTTACAAAGTATCATCAACTAACCTATAATGTTTGGAGAAGGGTTAAAAAAAACTGTGTTTTCCTTCCACAGCACCAGTTTGCACACCCGTGTCCCTCATTCTGAACATATCCTCCGGCCTGCTGGTCCGCTCGCAGACCCGACTGGTGCTACAGTGCAGGATCGAACAACGGCTAGCCACCTTTAACGTCGGAGAAGGTGACATAGACTCGGATTATACCATCGTGATGGTCGGTGGGTTCCCACACTTTCAAAACAATGTGTGGCCGAAAACATTCAGACGTGGATCGGTAGGTCCTTTTGCATTTAGCAGGACTACGCGTCGTCATTTTTCTTCAGTGATCTCGTAACTAGATTAATGAGCCGGGATCTGGAAAAACGTCCATTATAGCATTTTTTCAAAATTGAGTTTCAAGACCGGCCTGTTGACAAAATTAATGGAGTTCAATATGCATCAATGCTACTCTCTATAAGTTACTACAGGTCACGAAGAAGCTATTGGAGAACAATATAGATCCTGATCAGACTGTTCGTATACACAGGCTGATCTGGGTCTATGTTGGGCTCAAAAGCCTTAATTGACGTTTTTCTAGATCCTGGCTCATTTCTTTCTTCAAAAAGATAAAAAGATTGATGCCAATATCTCCTGTCGACTGCTTGTCAATACTGAGAAATACCACTTTCGATTAATGTTCTCGGCACACAAGATAAATGCTTTGAAAAGTATTGTGGAAAATGCAATATCCCCATTTACCACGTTGTTTTCTACCAAGAAAGACCAAAAATGTTAAATTCCATTCTCTTGGAATTGTCGTCTGCAATATCTTTGAATTATGACCAGTCTAAAACTTTGCCACCTGATAATGGGTTAAAGAATTTAAGGCCTGGTCACATATACCATTCCACTTCATCATCACGGACGGGGCACGTTTAAAACAAGGGATCTGTGCTGTATACATTTGGACGTGATATAAACCACAGGGAATTTTAGCGATTTTTATGTAGACTCTTTTATTAAAGACAAGGGGACCAAGTTTTCATGTATAGAAAATAGTACCCACTCTCGCAAAACACCTGTTTCAACGCCAATTTTGAAGATAATTACACGAGATCTTCACTAATTAACTCCTAATATATTTATTTAACGAAACATCCGGTGGTCTGTACGCGTAATGATCAGAGTTTTTCCTGACAGAGGCCGGTTTCTCGACGAAAGGTACGAAATTGCCATGTACGACGCGTCCGTGTGACCCCCGCTTGTATGACTAAATCTGCTAGTTTGTGCATGATCGTGGCCAAAGCATGCATTAAAACGATAAAATAAATTAAAATCTTTCACCAACCTTCCTTGTTGAATAATATCACAAAGAATTCAGCTTTTATTTGTTGAATGTTTTGCCGACTCAACGGATTTTAGATTTCGGCAATTTTAGGCGCGTTCGCTTGAGATACTCTGGTGAGTGTTTTTATCACAATGTTCCCCTTGACTTTCGAACGAAACAGAACGGTTCAGTTTCAAATTTCAACAAAATTGTCCATAGCAATGCTTTAATTCGTATCGTTTTACGCTTATTGAACACAAATTTTATTTTTGAACAAGAAAAAGAATAACTCGAGTAATAATGAACGTGTGACTGATGGAGGGCGAGTTCATCTCGCTGTTGATCACACTCACTCAAGTAATTCTTTTTATTGTGAAAACTAAAAAAAATCATCGACAGTTATGCTAAATTAAGCTTGAAAAAATGAGAATTAAAGCATTGCTTTGGACAATTATGGTGAAATTGAATAATGAACCGTTCTGTTTCGTTAGAAAGTCAAGTGGAACATTGTGACATAAACACTCACCAGAGTTACAACCGAACGCGCTGACATCACGCTTGTGTCGTACATGGCAATTTCGAACCTTTCGTCGAGAAACCGGCCTCTGTCACGAAAAACTCTGATCGTTACCTGTACAGACCACCGGATTTTTCGCTAAATGAATATATAAGGAGTTAATTAGTGAAGATCTCGTGTAATTATCTTCAAAATTGGCGTTGTAACAGGTGTTTTGCGAGAATGGGTACTATTTTCTATACATGAAAACTTGGTCCCTTTGTCTTTAATAGAAAGAGTCTACATAAAAATCGCTAAAATTCCCTGTGATCCCCCGGTCCCACTGAGCCCGATTTCCAAAATAGTCGTAGTGCTTCGGGAGGGCACATTGTCTGCGATTTACTACGAATTTGAGCCGATTTTCTCCGCTCATCCCATCTTTAGCGATAAGTTCACGATGGACAGCGAAATGCTACGATGCAATACGATTAACTACGATTTTGTCCCGATTTTGTTCCGAAGTACCACGAGATTAGGAGCCGAGTTACTACGAAACAGTACGAACTAGACCGACTGTCCCGATTTCTAACTACGATGTACTGCGACGCATACAGAGTTACTGCGACATACGCCGACAGATCCGATCTACTACGACTTTTGAACATTTTCGTCGCGATTTTGCCCCGATTTCGTAACTTGGTATATAAATTATGATTAATTCAACAGAAAAATTAGTTTGGAATTTGTTTATTAGAGTAGCCACAAGCCAACAACAGAAAGCGAAATTAAAATAACTGTTGTTTGTCCGAAATTACGTCACGGTTTACTTGATAAAATTGACCCCCATTGACAATTCAGATCCAAGTGCAGTACTGGTGAGTTTACGGGTGTGTTGGATAGAGTTATGCATTGTTAATAGTATGAGAAAGCCATGAAAATATAGATAGATGCCCTATAGGCTGCAAAACAGCCAAAAGTATCGTCAGTGCATTAAAACCCCTATTCAAAAAAAAAAAAAAAAAAAAAAAATAAATGAGCTGTTGACACGATATAAATGGATACTATCGAAAGTGGCCTAAGCATTTCCCAAACCAGACCTTGTTTGTATGTCCTTATTAGAAATTATCTGAGAAAACATTAAGACAAAAGAAGGAAATGCTAATAACCACCATTTTCATAATCAATTAGCTTTAAAGGGACATTTCATTCCAATTTCATTTTTTAAAAGTATGCCTTGATGCCAAGATTGGTTATTCTAATGAGTATAAATACTATTAGTTTTTTTTAAAGTTGTTGCCAATGAGCGAGAAACACGCATTTAAAGTTGAGACATAATCGATAAATTGCATATAAATTCGAACTGTTGTCCACAACAATTTGTTCAATTTTAACACAAAAATGTAAATTTCTCGTAAACGGCGCAATATTTTGGCCTGAAATTTTCAGATTTTTCATAAGGAAATATGCTCTTTCAGATGAAAATAAAAGTAAAATTTATGACAGAAAATTCTGAAATGTCACTTTAATAATTTCTTCGATATAGTGTTCGCAAAACCTATGTTAATCTACAATCAAGTCATCTTCTGTCAGATCAATATGTTTGAATGGTTTCCTTTTCTTAATGATGGTGCCCTGAGTATCGATGCCATCAAGTTCGTAGTCAGGATCCTGATCAGGATCAGGTTGGTTGACCAATGACTCATCAGGCATGTTAATTATGTAGTAGCTGACAGTTGTTTCTTTATTCAAGCGTCCGCTTATTTGGTCACAGTGCATCGAATGCTTTTGTTTAAAGGCTTAGAACTGAATGAATAGCAATTAAGTTTATGCCAAAAAACAGACTCAAGCTGCTGTTGCGGGGTTTTAGAACCACAACGGCGAAATACTATCAATTGTCCGAAATTACGTAATATATAGTTGATAAAATTTAACCATTCATATGCTTTCAAAGTTGATTCACCTTTTTATACTTTCCGGAATTCGGGGTACCTCGCAGTACTTCGGGATAATATCCTAGTAGCCCGTAGTTATTCGCTGTAGATCGGTGTACCTCGGGTACGATTCCTGTAACTCGTCGTAGTTCATCGGCGTGTATCGGAATTTGCTCGTAGTACATCGGCGTTATTCTGTGTTCATCGCCGAGATGTGTATCCCGAATAAGTACGATATAGTCGCCGAATAACGCCGATTTACCTACTACGAAGAACGCCGATTTAATAGGACGTGCACCGAGATGCGCCGACTTGGTCACGATTTTCGAAATCGGGAGAAAAATTTGCGCATGTTGAAATTTTTGTCCCGATTTATTTTTGATCCCGAATTGGTGCCGATTTTAACCAGGATGTACTACGACTCTCCCGAAGTACGCCGATTTCGTGCCGATTTTGAAATTTTCGAAATCGGGATTAAATCGGGCTCAGTGGGACCGGGGGGGGGGGGGGTGATATAAACATGTAATCGTATGCAACCGGGATTTAGGCAAGATTTTGGCATAAAAAATGATTCGGGGAGGAACGCTGGTACTTTAGTTGGTAAATTTATTTGGGGAATAAATTGTTTGAATGGATATTTTCGGAAAAAACAAAATTATGCATTCTTAACGAGCGTTTTTGATACGGTTGTTAAGAAAATATATCATAAGAAAGTCGGGTTATTACAGACCGTGTGATAATGCAATCAGAGCTACAAATTAGTGAGAATGGTGATATTACGACTTTGTTAATTCAGTTTCAAACCCTATGTTGTGGGTATTCTTATTTTAATGAATCCCCACAACAAAGGAATGTTGTATTTTAAAAAGCTACCCCCTCTTATCAGTAGCTTTCTGATTCAACCGCTTTTTTTTTCTCCAGAATTTCACGATCTACGTGACGATCCGAGTGAACCAGACGTCATATCAGCCGGGTTTACAGTTGAATATTCGCGTGGTGGAAATAAACGACCCTCCGATCATACAGACACTCAGATACGGGATCGAGGAAGGCATAATCCCGGTGTTAGCGGGGAACACCTATCAGTTATTTGTAGAAGACCCGGACATTGGGTCAGATAATGGATGGGGTAACGTCACTCTGTCATCACCAGGTAGGATTTCTTCACACGGAGACGTGTTTATTATCAGAACAACCCAAATTAAAGGGACATTTCATGCTCATTTCAACTTTTTAAAGTATGTCTTGATGGCAAGATTGGTTATTCTAATGAGTGTAAATACTATTAGTTTTTTGAAGTTATTACCGATAAGCGAGAAACACGCATCTAAAGTTGAGACATAATCGATAAATTACATATAAATCCGAACTGTTGTCTACAACAATTTGTTTAATTTTAACACAAAAATATAGATTTCTCGTAAACGGCGCAATATTTTGGCTTGAAATTTTCAGACTTTTCATAAGGAAATATGCTCTTTCAGATAATAATAAATGTAAAATTTATGACAAAACATTCTGAAATGTCACTTTAAACGACAATAGATATCGTCGTTTTTCTGCAAACGCATTCAAACACTATCTTCGCTAGCCAAGGTTGAACCCACCTACTTTTGTATTCACCCTTGGCTTATTTAGTGTGATTTTCTTGAAATCGCAAAACGTGGCCTAGTTGTTGTCCTGCTGGTTGTTATGAAGTAGCAACCAATCAAACGTCGTGTTCTGAAAGCCTTTTGACGTTATGTCGTCCATAAAAGATGACGTCATTAACGCGCGTTACGTCGTAGATTTCACCCTTGGCTTGCAAAGATGTCAAACACAAGCTCCTTCACATTCAGCAAACCCCTGGCATTTCCCCACATTCTCTGCTTCAAACCAAATTCAAATTGGCCAAGTATTAAGTTTTATTGACGATGTTCTGAAATCACTGTGTCACGTGATTCCCGGTGTGTTAGGGTGGGCGACAGATTTAATTGTAGTAAATCGCTGCTTTTCAACGAAAGCCTCGTAACTGCAGCTTGTTTTATTCTGCAGTTACGGGGAATTCGTTGAAAAGCACCGAAATAATAGATATTGTAAAACGTTATTTTTCAGACTTGCCGGAACAGTTTGTAATTGGAAGATGTCCACAACCCTGTTTAAAAGTAGTGAAGCCATTCGACGCGGACATCTATAAACCTAATTTGTAAGTTATATCGTCGCTTTTCAACGAAATCCTCGAAACTGCAGCTTATTTTAATATTTAGCAATTTCTTCATTTTCCACAATGTTTTCTAACCCAAAACTGAAATATGTTTGAAATTTCATCAACTTGGAATTGTCGTCTGCAACGCCTTTCAAATTGGAACAGTCCAAAATTTTGCCGTCTGGTAATGGGTTAAACAAATCGATGTGGACAGCAGCTCAGATGTATATGGAATTTGTCATTTCTATCTCAACTTTAAAGGTGTGTTTTTTGCTTATCAGCAACAACTTAAAAAAACTGATTACATTGATACATGCTAGAATAACCAATCTTGGTAAATAAGAAAAATAAAATGAGTTACGGTGTAAAGAAATAACGGCCTGCCGTCTTGCGTTTCAAAGTGCGTGTACTAATTTCGAAAAACGAAAGTTTGAATAATAACAAAAAGAAACAAAGCAAGGTTTCGCAATATCAAGAAAATGGTTTACGAATCATCATTGGACATCTTTTTTTTTTTTTTTGGACTCTATCTATAGCTCACGAAAAATGACTTTGCTTAGCAATCTCTAGCTACATGTATAAGCTAGAGATGCTATGCCAGGTCATTCATTGTGAACTATATTAATTATTCATTTTATGTTATGTAAGATTCTTTATGATTGTAGACCTAGCAATCCCTTCAGAGGGTTCCGTGAAGATGAGAGTCTTTTCTTTAACGAGGAGTTTGGTGAAGACATACCACTCGTCATAAATTTTACAGTCATCGTAGGTAGACTTAATCCTTTCCCAAACGGCAAAATTTTAGGGTGATCCAATTAACAAAAATGCCACAAATGACAAAAGTGGACGTTATTAAAGATAGGATTTGTATAAA
Organism: Fragum sueziense; assembly: GCA_963680895.1. Taxonomy (NCBI): domain Eukaryota; kingdom Metazoa; phylum Mollusca; class Bivalvia; order Cardiida; family Cardiidae; genus Fragum; species Fragum sueziense. The sequence goes on along the minus strand of OY804595.1, from coordinate 23,974,432 downwards.
ATATGGCAAAGAAAATATTGAGACAAAAGGAGAAACTGCTGGTTATCAGCAGTTTCTTCTTATGTCTCAATGTTCCCCCAAGCCTTTTCTAGTAGGGACGTCAAAACCAGATCTTGTTTGGGAAAGGGTTAATCCTGTTTTCAAATTGGATTTGTTCTAAACTTCCTATCGGATCACAATTTACATACAACATAGATAAGTTTTGATTCAAAGACAGAAATCAACAATTTTTAAAACAAGTCGTCGGCTACGTAATAAAATGCCATTAATACAGTTTAAATAACCTGTAGTTATGCCATTTTGGAGCATGACCAACGACATTCTATTACAGGCAACAGACGGTGGAAATTTGTCAGCCAGCGCCCCAGTATTTTTTACTATACGAGACCGGAATGACAATCCACCGGCTTGTCGCAGCCCGGGCAAAGTTTATGCTGCTCCGGATTATAAGCCACAACCAAGAAGACTGGCGCGTCAGTCAGATTTCAGTCCCGAGTCGAATGCTGTTGTCCGGTTCTCAAACTATTGCTCGGACGCAGATTATTCCCCACGGAACGGGATTACTCCGGATGGATATCGTATTTTGGGACCGGAAGATTGCCCCGGTGGTATGCTTTTTGTCTATTTTTTCAACTTCAATGTGATGTGTAGTTCTACAGACGGATTACTATGAAAACATTAGTCACCCTGTCAGACAAATTACGCATTTAGATGGGCTTTTCTGTGTCTTTTTAAAAAGTTAGTTTGCACTAGTTGATAGTGCCGTTTCGTGCAAAACATGTAAACAAAAGCAATCCAATAAACCTACGAAACAACAATGTAAAAAGTGTGTTTAAATGCATCTCATTTATATGTATTTAGATGATACAAATATTTTAAAAAAAGAAATTTAACCATTTGTTATGGAGAAAACCTTCAATGGCTTATTTTATGCGTTATCATATTCGAAGCTATACTAAAATAGCCAAAACTGACAATCTGCATATCATTGCTTTTCATAAAAAAAATCGTATCTGCAGCTTAAAAACAGTGAAAAATAGCACATTTTCGTTTAAGATTTGAGATAGCCGTTATCTGGTTATGTTTTACAGTGTTTACCACTACATTCGACAGCCTACATGCGGATGTTCGATACCTGGATACTGACAGAAAATCGTGCCAAGTGAATGTGGTGGCCACAGATCCCAACTTTGCCACCACCATGTCATTCAATGTATATTGTAAGTACTTTATAAACATCATAAGTATTTTGTAATCAACTATACTAAGAGGCAAAAGAAAGAATGCAATCTTTGTTTTTCAATATCTCTTTCTAAAAATTTCATATTCTTTTTGGATGGAAAACATTGTGGGAAATGAAGAAATTGCTTGTCACAAGCAATTTCTTCATTTTCCACGATGTTTTCCATGGTCATTATCTAATTTGTGAAGAGTCAAAAAGAGTCATTGTGTGGTAATGGGTTTTAAAACTAGGTTTAATACATTACAGTTGGACGTTGCCCGGCCGGGTACGACAACGAAGGGCGATTTTGGAACGCTACAGATCCGGGTACCAGTGCATACGCTACATGTCCGGATGGTTATTTTGGTATGTAAAAAAATAATTCTACTTTAGTCATGTTAGCCCGGCCTAGAAATTAAGACAATTGTTTACAAAATTTACCTATGTACATATAGAACACTTTTCAAACTCCAAACTAAGTTTTATTTTTTGCATGAGATGGTTCATATCTTGCAGCTGTTTAAAATATGCACGATTATAACAAAAACGCATGCAAAATCGTATCAAAATTATGGACGTACTTTCCCTTCTTTACCCAAAATGTAAGCATGTGCCATTATATCGTGATCTATAGCCTAGGGTAGAATGCATCGCATACAACATAAACTGACATTTTAGACAATATCCATTCGAGGCCTATGGAACATCAACTCCGAAAGAAAAGCTTATTTGCTGTACTAGGTCTACATGTGCTATCATTTCTGTCATTTGCAGACTTTGATAGTGGTTCTGTTTCATGATGTGTATATCTCTTTTGTGTAATCTGTCGCTCTTGCTTTTTCTCTATTTCACGATTTACGCCGTAATACATTTAAACGTTTACTTTTTAGGAGAAGTGGTACGTTATTGTGACTCGAGTGCCACCTTCCAAAACCCCGTCCATCGATGTACTTTGCAGACTTTAGCTGATATTTACGGAAAGGTAAAATCTAATTGTCTCATTACATATAGTATAAATACCAAAAAAACGACACATCACAATAGTTAATATTCTTTATCTCGATTTAAAATGTCTCAAATAATGCTTTAGTCGAATTGAATATTATTTAGTTTACTTTTTTCATAAAAATGTCAACTTTTTGAATTACAATGTTCAGAAAATGTTATTTGTTCTTCGATAAATATTCTTTGGGTGAAAATGTTATTTATCCCCCCCCCCCAAAAAAAAAAGAAAGAAAACAAATGGCACTGTTCTTGACGCAGCCAAGTGTTAAAACCTGTGAGAAACTCAAATATGGAATGATATTTTTATAATCAGCATTTTCATCCTTTTCTTACCTTTTTCAAGCATATCCGCTATAAAAAAGAGTTTTCATTGTTACAGTCGGTTTACCTTTTTGTCTACTACACCTTTGAATTTGGAAAAGTTAAAATTTTGTTGATTGGAACAGGGTTAAGTAGAGGTATGTTGGTCTTCCCCAAGTTCTGTTGTTAACTGTTTGTGACTGCAGGCTATAAGGAAGGTGCCGATTGCAGACATCGTGTCGGAGTTGAGTAACGAGACAACAATACCAACCCGGCTGTATGAGGGAGACATTTTACAGATAACACAGATTGTACAAGTACTCTCTACACGTAGTGATAGCGAGCTCGTCAACTATACAGATATTGCTGAGGTTTGTGGTTTTAAAACATAACAGAAAGAAATAATAAGTACTAGATTCTACATAAAATTATGGCCGTCAGGCAAGGGAATACAGCATACCTTAAATATCTGATCTCGATATAAACTAGTTTGACTTTTTTCTTATAGTTGCATAGACCCTTATTAGTTTCACATTCTAACAAGTTTAGATAGATCCTTGTCTCGAAAAGATCGCCGTTGTTCTGTAATCTTCATTACATGAGATAAATCTAATACGACAACATTGCTCTTGATCGGAATACACTTATGATGTAAATAGGCTGATCTTGTTGTTTCAGGACTACTTGACGGTTGCAAACACCCTTATCGAGGACAATAACACGAACACATGGCAGTCACTCATATCTTCGGTAAGATCTAGTTGTGTCATGGGCAGTGCTACCTATGAAACATGTAAAAAAAACATTATCAATTTTTACCATTTATTTTCGGGTGCTTATTTTATAATCTTTATATTCCTACGGTTGCTTTCATGGCCATTTCATGACAATGTCATTCAGTATTTGTGAGGATACAATAGTCCTTGAGTCAGGACGGCTAGGGAATCAATAAGATCGGTATGGAAGTGTTACTTGATATACCGTACACACACACGCACTAAATAAGAATAAAGATGTTAAAGTGCTCCATATCTGTGAATGCATACGCTACTTTGAATGATTGCCAAGATGGCCGCAACTGGATATTATGGTAGCAGGCTTACATGTACTGTGAATGGTGAGATTATATTTTGAGAATAGTTGAATTTTGGTATTACGAAAAGTGAGTTCATGCGAAAAGATAGTCATTTTCATACCGACAATCATAAAACATAATCCAAAATAGCAAACACATGAAAACTCAACATGCAAAATACTTCGATTTAAATCAATATCTTGATTCATATTCAGGAGGGTCCAATGAATAATTACGCTCCCATAGATTTCATAGGTGTGTGTGGTTAGTTCTCCTTGTCCACGGACTACGTATGACGTTTATTAACGACAGCAGCTACATGCATAACATCATAGATTTTGTATATATCGAGCTTTATATCCTTTATTACAGAATACCTCTCGTTAACAGAATGTTCTTTAGATAAGAAAAATATCTTCCATATTTTCATTCCATTGATGTAGGCCTAGTACACATAAAACTGATCTTTTCACCTGCAGCAATTGTCGATTTTAAAAGTCAGAACGTTAGACACAAATTTGAATCAATGAGACCTAATTCAATTGATGGTAAAATGATTGTAGCAAATACGAAGTGTTCTTTACGAAATGGTCCTGTATTTCAGGGCATGTTTGGTGCTGAAACTGTAATGAAGAACATAGAAACGTTTACACAGAAATATTGTTGACAGGGAACGACAGTGACGTCATGGAATATGGGAGATCCAATATCTGTATGTAACAAAATGTAGAAAAGTTGACGTTAGAAACAGTGATAACATTAAAAATAAATGAGTTGGCGTCTAGATCTATAGGAAAAGGGCTTTAACTGCACTAAGTCACTTTCAATTTCGGTCAATTCTACAATTGGTAAATCGGGAAAGACTGTAATATTAAACAAGAGCCGTCACAGACGGATTATGCTCCCCTAATAAGTGTTTGTCACAAAATAAAAACTATAATACATTAAGCCCCCTTTTCCCATGACAGCTTTTTTGTACACACATTATTTATAGAATATGGTCTAGAACATCCTATTTATTACATGAGCACAAAATTTCATTAAATTCTGCCCATTAGATGAAGAGAAATAAGAGAAAAACTAATTTTTACACTAAGGCCCCTTTTTCCATGACGCAGCCTTAAATTTACAAACGGAGAAAAAGGTCCCTAGGTATTGACCCAGGGAGTTCACATGTGAAGTTTCATTGAATTTGGTCCAAGGGTTGCTGAGATATGGCTGTGGACGGACGGACGGACGGACACACGGACACACGGACGGACGGACGGACAGCGTGGCGACTATATGCTCCCCCGAAATTTTTTCGGGGAGCATAAAAATGTTTTATTGTTTTTGCTGAGACTCTTTTATACATACACAGTGAAGATGTGTAAGAAATTCGCTTAAAGATGTCATCTTACAAATACGAGGGTTGTTTGATAAATTCGCGGAATTATTCTATAATTCAAAATTGAGATTGAATATCAAAATTATAACTATTTCGTGATAAACCTTAACTATTCGCTAGTAAGAATGTAAAATATCATTATCATACGTTTACAAATAATTTCTACAGATACCATTGAATAGGGTCATGTCTTGCTGGTTGTCTTACACTAGAGCGTCACGCAACGTCACGCCGCCGTAAGTGACGTCAGGTCTGTGGAAACCAGAATTGAACGAACCATTGACTCTTTTGATATAGTCTCCAGCATCAGCTTACAAGTTCCTGTGTATGCGTTTTAACTCTGATTAAATGTTTCCTTAACTCGCTGGTGAATGATAGATTACATGATAAACTTCTAGCGATTTTCTCTAGTTCGTTGGAAGTTTCGATATGCTGGCCAATGAACTATGATATTAGTTCCGTACTGTTTAGGGATGGAGTGTGCCTAGAGTTTTACGTACATGCACAAATGCATTCCTTTGTTTCGGGAGCATGGTAATGAAACCGCATTTCGCAAGTCGTTACAATTTCATCAAAAGAATTGTCGCAACCAGACTCATACCGCATTAGAAAATCGCAAGAAGAGTTAGAAGACTGAACATGATTCTGCTGGTCTACGTCTCGTAGAAGCCAAACTACCGGAAACTTTTTACATAATTATGATATATAATACCATAATTCTTGTAAAAGTACGATAAACGACCTAATTATTTCGAAAGAGATATCTTCACAGCAACAACCCGTACAGTCAAGCGCCTATCCGCCCAGACAAGCTGTCCTTCATAAGCACTTGTACCCTGACTGACTGGTTTGGTCTACCTGACTAGCCATTGTCATGTACCGATGTTTTGTCTGTCTGTAGGCGTCCACGCCACTTCAATGCAAATGCTTCTACACATATCGACAAATTCATCGTCTTGCTCTCTCAATGAATCTGAAGTCGATACATGTAACTCAAATCAAACGCAAAAAGTCAAGACAACGAGTTATCAGGTCATCAGATGACGTCAGTTTTCTTCGACGATTTGCTTCCGACGTGATCTTGAAAACGCTAGGTACATGTCAACTTTTGAAATAAAAACGTCAACTTTCCAGAAAATGACTACACATTGTCAACCAAACGCAAGCTTAATTTCCATGGTTCTGGTGTGCACGGTTATTGTGCACCGGCACGATTTTCACTTACGAAATTATTTCAAAACTGACCAAAGGCAACGTCGCGTATTTGGGTTGCTATGGCGCCGGAATGTTTTGGGCAACGTCGTTAACTAATAGAGAAAGATAGTGACGATTTTTTCGCACTTCTAAGTGGGAGAAATTGGCACTTTCCGTCGCGGATTGGTCGAAACATTCTGACATCACCGAAAATGCTGACGTCGTTTAAACCTATTAACACTGGCCAGTGTAAGGGGAGACCACCTCAAGTTATACATATTTGCGATTAATACGTCCTACACTTTATATTGAACCTGATTCGCAGCTTTCGTTCTTCGGGAGAAATCCTTTCGTGAATTGTTTCTTAACTTATGAAAATATTGTTCGCTATCTTTTTGTCACAGTTCTTTGTTATCATTAAATCCACCGTAGGTGCTGTTTATTTGAAAAAAATGTAAACTAGTTTACAATGGAATATGTTTATATAAATATTTCACCTTTGGTCAATGATCTTCATTTTCAGATGTAAAAGTTGGGAGGGAGCTAGATTGTATTCAGGGTATTAACTTTCCAAACCGAAACAGTTCCAACCTTCCAGATTGGGCTAAAGGAACGCGGGATAATATAAGGCTTGGATGTGGTAGGTACTTGGTATTATGGTCTTTTTTTATAACTTTAACATATACTGAGAGGCAAAAATAAATATACACCATAGTTCTTCCAAGTTTCTAATAATTCGGTGTATAGGTTATTACGATTTTTAAACCCCACCGATGGTGGTCGTTTGTTTGATGTACACTTCTTCGCCTACCCGTCTATCTGTCCTTTCTTCCGTTGCGACGGTTTTTTATGTCATACAGCGGCATCGAAAAAGGGGGATTTAATTAATAAATAAATGCAATAATTCACATTGACACAATTTCTACATTTACTAACGGATTTGGATAAAATTTTCACAGGAAGTGCCTAGTCAGCTAGAACCATGCGTACATTCTTAGTGCTTTTCCATATTACGATGCGTCATGACAAAAGGGGGCTTGACGCAAACAAGTTATCTGACATAACTCCTCCTAAATTTATAGACGGATTTTGATAAAATTTGCACAGGATGTCCCTATGCTACCAGATTAAGTGTATATTGTGTCAAGTATCTTTCGTTTTACGCTGAGTCATAGAAAAATGGGGCTTAATGGCAAAAAGCGGCATATTGATCGTTTTCTACCAGCCGCCGAGAATTGTGTTATAATCCTAGAAGAAATTTAACGTTGTGATTTATAGTGATAACTAATAAAGAAATCAAATAAGGATTAACAGCAATGTTTGATGCCCCACTAGGTCGCACGTGCAAAAATTGTAAAATCGGCATGTAGCAAGAGTATGGGTAGTCAAGTAATTTCAGGTGAAATTTAACAAAATTGTATTATAGGTTTATGAATAGAATTAAATAGTACAACATTTTGAGTCGATATGATGGAAAATAAGAGAGATTTCGAAAAATAAAAAGTGTATACTTTCTTTTGCCTCTCAGTATATATACATTATACATTTGGACCAGGATCTTGGAAACGGACATGTATGGTATTTGAGACCAACATGGATCCAGATCAGGCTGTGCACAAAAACCTATGCCGTTCTCAAATAGTTTGTTCTTAAATAACCTCAAAACTTGTAGAAACTTTGAGATAAAGACATGAATCGACATTTTACTGCACTTAGAAACAGATTATGATCAGTAGTCGTCTCGGATACTTTGTGGTCCTCTTTTCAAGGGCATATGTGCATACAAAGAAACATCATTTGAAATCTTAATTAAAATGTATAACCTCGCTAAAAAGCCACCGCTTCGACGTCTCAAATCCAGAAAACATTGAGAAATATTCAGAAAACGAACAAAATGCTGATTTGAACTATACACCGCCTTTCTCGTAATTTTAAACATTACACCTTTTGAAAAAGTACAGGACTGAAGGGGGTTTAACCCTTTCCCAAACAAGACCTGGTTTTGACGTCCCTGAAAGAAAAGGCTTGGGAAAACATTGAAACAAAAGAAGAAACTGCTGATAACCAGCAGTTTCTCCTTTTGTCTCAATATTTTCTTTGACATATTTTATATAAATTATTGTTTTAATAATATCCATTTTGTCATTTGTGGCAATTTTTGAAGTAGATCACCCTAAGAATTAGCCGTTTGGGAAAGGGTTAACTATATGCTGCATATTTCCAGATAACGGCTATTCGTCTTTTTCCACAACATTGTACAGAAATGTGTCCGGAATGATGCAACCGACTCTGGAATCAAATGGGTAAGTAATTAAACAATTGTATGTGTCTGTGGTGTTACCAAACGCAAAACTTAAGGTAAGACCTGGGTAATGGGCCATGTGACTAGATATGGAACGAAATCAATCTCCGAGCAGAGTTGTCGTTCGTTACTCTCACATACATCTCTGCAACGGCCTGGGCGTATGAATGACAAGAATCTTGTCAAACCGAGGAAAACGTGTATTATTGCTGTTTAACTGTTTCATGTGTAACGTAATAAAGTAGACAAAGAAATGATGATTCTGGTTACATTTGAAAGGCACTATAACTGATGAAATAACCAATATACAATGGAACTATTTTCTCAAGCCTCCTTACCAATGGCAGGAATTTTGTGCTAAAAATAGACTAGGTTTACGTTTTGTTTTGATAGATCGTCGGTGTTGTTATATAATATCGTATCTACGGCTTGAATCAAGTCGTAGTTGTGAGATTTTATAACAACACTTACGAAATACTATTGTTTGTCCGAAATACGTCACGGTTAGCTGGATAAAATCGTTCCCTATCAGAATGAAACGTACAGAAAATTTGAATGAATGACATCAGTCTAAAAAAATTAAATTATTTTCGTTGGAAAATGATATTAAATTTTAAGCAACGTGAAGTATGACATATTTTGGACTTTGGAAAAGAAAAATTATTTGTTATTGCCGTTTTGATGTGATAGAAAGTGACGTAATCTAGCAGATGATGACGCAATACTCTCTGAGGCAACTACAGAGGTGAATGTAATGACAGCCATTCCACGAAAATTGACCCATTTACTGAAAATGCATGTCGCCGACCTTCATTGCATTATTTAACACCTTTATCAATTAGAAACAACAAAAAGCAAGATATCTTTTATCACGGGACATAATTTGCAATAAAGTAGTATGATTTTTAAGTTATTCAAACGATTTTATGAATGTGCTTGGATGTGTTGAATATAGCAAAAACGTCAAAATGTTGATGTCGCCGCATAATTTTTTGTTATAAACTACCGTCCAAATCAGCCGTTTTTTTTACTTAGACTTTGTTCTCTTGGACATTATTTTCTCCAAACCCTACTACAACGACTAAATTAAGTATGATTCCATCATCATACATGAAATAGAATTTAAACATGTCTGTTTGTATGTCGCCAGATTTGCCTATGTGACCGTAACGAACTTTCAAAGGCATGAAAGAAAGTCAACTTTTCTGTCAATTTGCCGATTCTCAAATTATTTTGGTCCGAGAATGGCTTAAATTAACTATCAAGACCCTAAAGTTTATTAATATCTTAGTATTTCTTCACTAAAGCAAAGAACATGGACAAGTAGAATTTGTCGCATTTCGTTTACTATGCTTCCGTTACGTCCGTGTAGCCCATAATAATTAATGGACATTCCTAAATCTGTCAAATTTTGACAGAGTGGTTGCCAAACTGTTGAAATAGAGGCGAGTTTCAAGTATAATCAAGAGTATATCATATTGAGAGACTTGAAAGTCCTTTGGTCGCTATGCTTCCGTTACGCATATTTTTCCGTAACGTACTTCAAAGGACGCCCTGAGTTGAACTAACAGGAATATTTCAATACAGTGAACAGTATAATACACTGCAATTATCAAAGATTCATTACATCGGCTACTGCAAGTAGAAAAATGGAATGTTGAATGTGAAATTCGACGTGGAAGTATGTAAATATAGTATTATACAAATTCATTTCCAGATTAGCAATACAAAACTTCTTTATTAATGCTCGATTCTTTTTTAATTTGACGTGCAAAAGCTGGAATCTCAAACAAAAAACGAAGTAATGCGGGCTTTACCTATCTACCCTTTTTGTTTTACGGTCAAAATAACTGTTACGGAGCATATATTATTTCGCGGTAGCATGTCCTGGATATTAATGAGATTTATTTTGTTGATTAATTGAGTTCGCATGAATCAAATGGAATTTTACATTTCCGTAGATTAAAACTTGTCTAAATAGAGCTCATTATATCATGTTTTGCCACATATGCTATAAGAAAATGTTACGGAAGCATATATTTGGGTATACAAATTGTGCGTGAATTACGATGCATAAAACATTTTGATTTTAATTGATTATAATTAACTCAGAAAGTGTATGAAGTAGGAATACTAACAAAGCCGCTTAATTGTGTTTATCTGTGAATTCACAAAGTAATATTCCGTTACGAAATATAGACTCTTCGTTACGGAAGCATAAACTATATTTTATGGAATGTTGAGCATACACTGCCATCTGTGGGCGATAGATTAGCAAACATACCCCTTCAGATTCTATCTAAGCATGTTACACAACCTGTTTGAAACAGTTTGTGGCTTCTCAGGTAGACAGACATGGTTACAGCAGCCTATTGATTATTGCGAGCGAAACACATACTTGTCTAGGCCATAAAATATGCCCCTTTTGGTCCTAACGCCATTTCCATTTTCTAATTCCACCATTAGACGTCTTTCAGCTTTGTTTTGGTTGTTCTTAGAAAACCTGCATACATCGTTTTTGTGGCAAATAAAAGAAGACACAAACATTTTCCTTTTCAACTGGGCCAGACAATAGAAATAACTTTCTGCAAACGTGGCTTGCAACTCACTTTTCACAGTTTAGTCCACAAGTTTCAGGAGCAGGTATGCAGGGTGCATTTTCCCTTCTTTTTTGTAATGCTGATAATGAAGTAACACACCCCAAGGCTGTGTTGTTGCACATTCTCTTTAGTTTTCATTAATCCTGACATCTTTTTCCCGAAAGTAAACCTAGATATTTGTATTGTCGGGTCTTGAATAGTTTGTGAAGAAAGGGCTTCTCTATATTTCTTTTCCGAAATCTGGTGTTCCCTTCTACTAGGTAATTGGCTAAGACAAATTACACCGCTCTCTCACCATTGGAATTACAAAAACTGATCCTTTGACACAAGTTAACACGCTAAAAGCCCAAACCTTGTGTCAACCATGGCCAATCCAATCAATCACCAGGGGGTATGACAGTCTAAGACGCTATGATTTTGGATATCAAGCTTTGGATCTAGTCAAAGTGACTGTAACATCCCAACATTTATTCTACTCCCAGTTCGTTTGCTACATTTTTATTGTCAGAATCAACATTCATCTACTTTCAGAATTCGTCTACTTCGACTTGGTCTACAATATATCATACATTTTTCATTACTGGACCTACATGATTCATTTTAATTTTCATTTCAATATTTTAATATTTTAATATATATATATTACATGTCGATATCAAATTCAAAAGGGAAATGCATTGTACAAAATTGCCATTTTTAGATGTTCTTATACTTAAGAACAAAACTATTATTTCTACGGATATTTTCTTTAAAGTTACAGATTCTAAACAATATCTTAATTTTTCTTCATGCCACCCAAAACACACTAAAATTAACATTCCATTTTCTTTGGCTAGACGAATTTGTACTATAGTTTCTGATTTTGACACGCGTATAATGCGTTTAAAAGAGCTAGCCAAAATTTTATATGAGAGAAAATATCCGATTCAAATAATTCTAAATGGAATTGAAAAGGCATTATATATACCAAGACTTGAATTACTACAAAATAAAACTAAAGACGAAAGTAATATATTGCCATTTGTGTCAACTTTTAACCCAAAAAATAAAGAAGTCTTTGGAATTCTGAAAACAAATATGAAAGCTTTTGAAGGTAATCAAACAATGACCCAAATTACAAATAATAATAAATTGATAAAAAGTAAAAGACAACTTCCTAATCTAAAACAATTATTGATCAAATCTAAATTTACAGAAACAGATATTAATCCAAAAATTCTAAAATGTAATTCTTCAAAATGTGGACTTTGTGAATATTTAATCGAAGGCCAAAATTTGAAAATAAAAGATAAAACTTTTCACGTAAGAGAATCAATGGACTGTACAGTCAGAAATGTACTATATGTTCTGGTCTGCAATGGCTGCAGGGAATTTTATATTGGCCAAACAGGGGACAAATTAAGAACTAGAAAAACCATCCATGACCAACAAATTAGAGACCCATCAACAAGACAAATTCCTTTAAGTAAACATTTAGACGAATGTTCGAAAACAACACCAAAATATTCGATTTTTCCGTTTTATAAATTCCGTTCAAATGATGTTTCAGCTAGATTAGCAAAAGAAAAATACTTCATTGATATATTTAAGCCAAAACTTAACGTCAAATCATGACGTCATCAATTTGTGATTATTATTGTGTACTTTGACGTCGTGACTAACGTCGCGACGTTGCTACGTTAATTCATTTCGCCTGATGATTGAATAGAAACCGGTTGCGAAATAAAAGGATCTTAAAATTGACAATAGTTTTATTTGTTTTTTATATATATATATATATATATATATATATATATATATATATATATATATATATATATATATATATATATATATATATATATATATATATATATATATATATATATATATATATATATATATATAGTTTTATACCTACCAACTTATTGGGACATGTGTAAATCTGACACTCGAAGTGTTGGGTCTTTGGGGGTATTTATTGGGTCCTACCTAAATATTGGGCCCAGACCCAATAAAATCGCGACCCAACAATTTCTTTCTTTTTATATACATTAGTACGGCTCAAAACGGGTTTACATCCTATGTTCTCATACATAACTATTGGGTCCTATTTTTTATTATTGGGTCGCCAGATATAGCCGAAATATCGAAACACCGTCTTTCGTATATATTTGTATATTCCCGCCACTCTTTGCGCATGCTCAGTGCCATCGAACTGGTACCCCGCTCACCTATACTTTTAAATGGTCGGAGACGGTAACCAGTCTATTTTGTCGCCATTTGCATTTTCGAAGACGGCTTTCCTGGCAAAATGGTTAGTATTTAACGCTGTTACTTATTTTATTTAATTATTTTGTTTGGCGAAATGTGTGAAAACAAACATTTGGATGAGGGAATTCTATCGGAAAAGCCTTTGTGCGACTTAGTCAGGTGGAGTAACAAAGTAATTCATCGAACAGGACCGAGAAATGTCAGTTCGGGAAATGTTTGAATTCGTTAACGTTAACAAACTCCTTTACAATTGATGAGTTCGTCAACTCATTTTCAAACATTTACAATGCTATTTTCGTCTATTTCTACCAATTTGATATAGCTGCGAAGCAGCGATAGCGTAGCCACAAACTTGACCGGTAGACCTGTTGGTTTGTGGCTGCGAGTCCGACCTCTTGATCTCTTTGGAGCAAGGAAAACAAGTTCTTGCATAAATATTATCTGTTTAAATAGAGATCTACCAACATATCTTATCAGAAGGCTTCAAGCAGATAGAAAAACATATTCCATGTCACAAATTAGCTTAAAAAGTATCACCAATAGTTTTTATAATGTTTTTTTCCCAACAGAAATTTCAAGGCTGTATCATACAGTGGCGGATCCAGGATTTCTATGAAGGGGGGGGGGGGTTGGATTATAATGCAAATAGGGGGGGGGGGGGGGTTCTAGTGTTGCACAATTTTGACTGGAATTCTGCATGAAAATGAAATAATCAGGCTACAGAGGTTAGAACCCCCCGGAAGAACCCCCCTTGATCCGCCACTGTCATAAGATGGGTGGGTACTCCGCTTCAAAAACAAATTTACTTTTATTTGAAAATGCTTTCAGCTTAAAACTGTACTCAATTGACAGAAAAATTGTTAACTTCATTTTGTCAGGGGTCTCATTTGCAAAAATTTGGGGCCGTTATTGGGCCCCATTCCCAATGACAAAAAGTATTTTTTTGGCCAATTCTCTGGTGAAAATTCCCAATGAGGACCCATAATGCTCCCGCTGGCGATCGCCACTTGAGCCATTAGCGACAATTTTGAAAATGTGGCTCCGCCACTTGAGCCATTAGCGACAATTTTGAAAATGTGGCTCAAAAAAATGGAATGTGGCTCAAACGTTTGACTCCAACTTTTTACCGTATATTAATCGCCCTGACCCCATATAACATGAGTGTCAACACTTACTTATTGTTTAACATGAAAAATCGAAAATCCGTAATTGGCTTCCCCTAAACGGTCGAGTAAGCACACATGTTACAATTATCTGCACACATGTATGACCTTTATGTATTCATGCGGTGGCATTTAGAAAGAGACTACCCGTCAGTGTTAAAACCACATAACGTCGGTTTATTTACTTCGTAGATAGCGTTTTGTTTTCGTCGCATCATCCCTTTTCCCGTGCTTCCTGACGCGTGATTTTGTAAACAAACTGTAGTAACGTATCCATATTTGGATGGGGGAAATCACATGATTATATTGAGACTGGAATTGTCCTTCAGGAATATGGATAATTTACTTATGATAAGACAGGTACAAAAAATAGTTTTGAAAATATGAAGCAATATGGCGGACACGTAGGTAAAATCCAAAACAAATTATCAAGTTTTTCGCTATGATATCGCAGCTATAAATGAAGCATGTGATAAAAAAGAGATGGGAAGGGAAAGCCTTGATTATGTCATCAAACGAGGACTCACTGTGTAACTGTTAGCGGCATTTCCTTTGATCTCAGACTCGGAAATCATCACATATGAGTAACGCAGGTTTACTATATGTTTCCATGTTTTTTTTTACTTTCGAGATTGTTTGACATATATTTATCAGACATGGCGAAGAAGCAGCAATCTTTGTCAGACATGCGGTCTGACAGTACTGAATAATCTGTCAGACCGTATAAAATTTTGTCAGACCAAACTATAACTCCCTATCTAACAGATCAAAATTTGTGTCAGACAGTTGGACTGACAGTAGCAAAAAATCATCAGACCGAGGGAATTTTCATCAGACATGTCTGCTGGTCCGACGGTCTTCGCCATGACTGTATTTATTACCGACATCTCCGATCAACATTCAGAATTATGAAACCTAATTCTACCATACTTTTAAAAATGAGTGTTATTTAACCCTTTCCCAAATGACAAAATTTTAGGATGATCCACTTCAAAAACTGCTACAAATGACAAAATGGATGTTGTTAAAGATAGAATTTGTGTAAAATATGGCATAGAAAATATTGAGACAAAAGGAGAAACTGCTGGTTATCAGCAGTTTCTTCTTTTGTTTCAATGTTTTCCCAAGCCATTTCTATTAGGGACGTCAAAACCAGGTCTTGTTTGGGAAAGGGTTAAATTAGCGAGTGGAATTTAATACAACACAGACGACAAAGCAGACAAAATGCACTTTTGCATACATGTAGCCTCTAGCAGACAGATGAATTACTGTATTAGATTATTGCAGACGACGACAGGGGTGGGCGGGGCGGTGTAGTGTTCGTCAGTGGCGGGATGGAGGTATTCTTTGGCGATAGAAAGGGGGGGGGGGGGGAACAGTCATTTGCTCCAGTGGTACAAAAATGGCTCAGAAATTTTCAAAGTGGCTCAAAGGGTGGCTCAAACTTTTTTTACCCATCGCTAGCCCTGCAGAATGCCCCATCTTGATTTACAAATATTTTGAAGACAGTTTTAGAGTAGATTCTAGAGTATGTACAAATGCATTTTACATCACTACAGTCTAATTTGCAACTGAAACTGAGTGACAGTATGAATACAAACTTGACCAAATGTATGAATACAAAACCTGGCCCCAAACAAAAATTGGTAGCAAGACTCCTGCTTGTTGCCAACACAGGTTAAAGATGCGGTGATTGGTTGGTGGGCTATAGCCTCCCCCCTCCCCCCCTTCCCCCTACATTTGAAATTTATAAATATGGGACCTTAGAATCACCTAAAATTATTTTTTTATCAAATATAATCAAAAATAATAAAAAAAAATCTCTTTTTTTTTTATCACAACATTGACACATAGCTTTTCCGCATGACGCGGTATGTTTACAGGCTGGGTGCGCCATTAAAGGAGGTACTTTCTGTAAAAATAGCACCAAAGTAACTGTATTTCATATGACTTTAATCAGCCAATCAAAACCGGGAACAATTGGGGAATACCGATTACGTCACCAGCCGAGCGATAGCGGGACGACAGTCGGCTATTCCGTAGATCTGTCGAATGCCACCGAGTGGAATATTTTGAAAATTGCAATGCAAATCATGTTGCGTGTGATACAAAAATTTCAGAAAATCTTCAATGATTTTGTTACTAATATGGGACCAGGCACCTATTTTAATTCAGTTTGAAGCAGAGAAGGTGGACAGACATCACACATTAGATGGACATGGTGGATTTTTGAAAAATCAGCTGATAAAAAAGTTATTGAACAAAATTGTGGTTGATCAATAACTTTTAATTTAATTTTTCAAAAATCTTTAACGTCCGGCTTATTCCTGGCATTTACCCACCTTCTCTGCTTGAAACCAAATTCAAATTAATAAAGTACTTAACAAAAAAATAGATTAGTTTCTGCAATTCTGAGTCATGTGATTAACCACCATGATTATATTGGGAAATCTTCTAGTGTTAGGTCTTTGATCGAGAATGGTTAAAAGCGTACAAATTTAATAAAACTGTTTTCTTTCAGAATGAGTTTTTTAAGCAGTTTTTTTAAATAACCTTTCATCAAGGACAGAAACTTTGGTTGCCTGGCCCAAATGAATATGTGGAAATAGGGGGAAAACTCATCTAAAGCATAGAAAAGGTTAACACAAAACAAGACAAATCCGGTGTACAGCAAGAGCTTCTTTTCCTCAAATATTTTGAAAAAAAAAATCAATGTCATGGATCAGGGGTCTTGCTACCAATTTTTGTTTGGGGCCAGGGGCCAGTGAAATTTGGGAAAATAGCGATGTTTATACCTAAATTGGGAAAAACTTAGACAAGTTTTTATTCATACCGTCACTTCTGCTGCAAATTAGACTGTAGTGATGAAAAATGCATTTGTATTTTGTACATAGGTCTACTCTAGTCTTGTTAGCTCACCTGAGCACGAAGTGCTCAAGGTGAGCTATTGTGGTCGCTTTTTGTCCGTCGTCCGTCCGTCTGTCCGTCTGTCCGTCTGTCCGTCTGTCCGTCTGTCCACAATTTGTTGTTACCACTCTAGCATCCACAAATATTGACCAATTTTGACCAAACTTGGTCAAAACATGTATGACCATAAGTTCTCGGATGAGTTCGATTTTGAGTCAGATTGGACCAGGAAGTCCAGAGTTATGTGCCCTTGAACATCAAAAATGGCTATTTTTGACTTTGTTACCACTATAGTATCTACAAATATTGACCAATCTTAAGCAAACTTGGTCATAACATGTATGACCATAGGTTCTCGGATGAGTTCGATTTTGGATCAGATCTGATTAGAAAGCCCGGAGTTTTGTGCCCTTGAACGTTAGAAATGGCTAGTTTTGACTTTGTTACCACTCTAGTATCTACAGATATTGACCAATCTTAACCAAACTTGGTCAAAACATGTATGACTATAGGTTCTCGAATGTGTTTGATATTGAGTCATATCGGACAAGGAAGTCCGGAGTTATGTGCCTTTGAACGTCAAAAATGGCTAGTTTTGACTTTGTTACCACTCTAGTATCTACAAATATTGACCAATCTTAACCAAACTTGGTAAAAATATGTATGACCATAAGTTCTCGGATGAGTGTGATTTCTTCTTTTGTTTCAATGTTTTCCTAAGCCTTTTCTATTAGGGACGTCAAAACCAGGTCTTGTTTTGGAAAGGGTTAAAACTTGATACAAAAATGGATAATGGATAATCAGATAGAGGTCACAAATGATAGTAGTCCAGGAGGTAGATGAGGTTTAATTGCGGTAAAAGCACCATACAACTTTTAGACTGATTCTTGTATCAAATTGTCTCAGGAGTTCGGAAATGCGCGTCTTACGCGCATCCGCCTAGATATAAGGGGAGAAAATTGAGGTTAAAGTTGTCTGCCCTTGGATTTTAAGCCAAAAATGGAAATCTTACTAGGAATTTCTTTTAAGGCATTGATTCATTACAAATGATTTAAAATTGGTAAATATATGCACATATCATCTCTATACATATTTTAATGATGTTTAATGGATGTTTTTGTTCCACAAAAATCCAAGATGGCCACCAGAATGTCTATTTTTAGTAACAAAAAGGTGTTTTTTTTATAAATAAGATTTTTTCTGGGATGCATATATGCTGATAGGAATTGTTAAGCATGTATTTAATAAATATAAACTAGGAAATTGTCTCAGGAGTTCGGAAATGCGCGTCTGACGCGCATCCGCCTAGATATAAGGGGAGAAAATTGAGGTTAAAGTTGTCTACCCTTGGATTTTAACCCAAAATGGAAATATTACTAGGCATTTTTTAAAGCTTTGATTCATTACAAATGGTTTTTAATTGGCAAATATATGCACAATTCATCCCCATACATATTTTAGAGACGTTTTGTGAAAGTTTCTGATCCATAATAATCAAAGATGGCCGCCAGAATGTCTATTTTTAGTAACAAAATGGTCTTTTTTTTTAATAAGTTTTTTTAGCTCACCTGAGCACGAAATGCTCAAGGTGAGCTATTGTGGTCGCTTTTTGACCGTCGTCCGTCCGTCTGTCCGTCTGTCTGTCCGTCTGTCCACAATTTGTTGTTACCACTCTAGCATCCACAAATATTGACCAATTTTGACCAAACTTGGTCAAAACATGTATGACCATAAGTTCTCGGATGAGTTCGATTTTGAGTCAGATTGGACCAGGAAGTCCAGAGTTATGTGCCCTTGAACATCAAAAATGGCTATTTTTGACTTTATTACCACTATAGTATCTACAAATATTGACCAATCTTAAGCAAACTTGGTCATAACATGTATGACCATAGGTTCTCGGATGAGTTCGATTTTGGATCAGATCTGATTAGAAAGCCCGGAGTTTTGTGCCCTTGAACGTTAGAAATGGCTAGTTTTGACTTTGTTACCACTCTAGTATCTACAGATATTGACCAATCTTAACCAAACTTGGTCAAAACATGTATGACTATAGGTTCTCGAATGTGTTTGATATTGAGTCATATCGGACAAGGAAGTCCGGAGTTATGTGCCTTTGAACGTCAAAAATGGCTAGTTTTGACTTTGTTACCACTCTAGTATCTACAAATATTGACCAATCTTAACCAAACTTGGTCAAAATATGTATGACCATAAGTTCTCGGATGAGTGTGATTTTGAGTCAGATCGGATTAGGAAGTTCGGAGTTATGTGCCCTTGAACGTCAAAAATGGCTAGTTTTGACTTTGTTACCACTCTAGCATCTACAAATATTGACCAATCAAGACAAAACTTTGCCACAATGTTGGTAACTCTAAGATCTTGCATGAGTTCGATTTTCAGTGTGATAGGAGCAGGAAGTCTGGAGTTATGTGCTATTGAATTTGACAAAATTGCTGTTTTCGACTTTGTTTACACTGTAGCATCTACATTTGTTGACTAATCAAGACAAAACTTGGCCACAATGTTGATGAGTTAAATTTTTAGCTTGATTTGGCCAGAAAAACAAGAGTTATTGGCCCTTTAATTTAATAAAATTACTGTTTTCGACTTTATTTTCTCTCTAACAAACAAATATGGATCAATTAAGACACAACTTGGTTGCAATGTTGGTGACCATAATATCTTAAATGTTTGAATTTGTCAGATTGATTGGACTAAAAAAACAGAGTTGTGTGCCCTTGATGGTTACAAAATTGCCGTTTTGTACTTTGTTTTCTCTCGAACAGCAATAAGTATTAACCAATAAAAAAAACTTGGACATAATGTTGATGAGAATATCTTTATCAGAACAGAGTTATGTGCCCTTTACTATGACAAAATTGTTTTTATCTTCCACTTTGTTTTTACTGTAACAGCTACAAATATTGATCATTCAAGATTATGAAAGCAGTTTTCAGCTGGATCATAATCTCTCATCTTAAATTATGTGCTCTTGAACTTGACAACATTGGGATTTTCATTCTATCTAGGTGCAGGTGAGCGATTAAGGACCATCATGGTCCTCTTGTTTAAGAATCTACTCTAAAACTGTCTTCAAAATATTTGTAAATGAAGATGAGGTCTTAACATGCAGGGGCATTCTGGGTCCTCATTGTGAATTTTCACCAGAGAATTGGGAAAAAAAGATACTTTTTGCCATTGGGAATGGGGCCCAATAACGGCCCCAAATTTTGGCAAACAAGATTCCTGTGGATGTGGATACCTTAGTAATTGAAAACGGCGTAAACCCTGATAAACCAACCATCCTTATGTAAATTTTTGTATTAGACATACTTAGGGTTTCAAAGTTTGGTTTAAACTTACTGCTTTATCAAAACATTTCTACACCTTTGTTACTTGTATCATATGGTTTATTAGCTCCACTGGCCGAAGGCCAGCGGGGCTTATGTCATGGCCCTGTGTCCGTCGTGCGTCCGTGGTGCGTCCGTCCGTGCATAAACAATTTTCAAACATCTTCTCCAAAACTACTGGACCAATTTCAACCAAACTGCACATGAATCATCCTTGCATGAATCTCTACCCAATTCCTTCAAAAGAATAAAATCTGTGCAGAACTTGAATTTTGATAAATTTAATTGAATTAAATTTTTGAAAAATCTTTAAAAAATCTTCTTTTCCAAAACTACTGGACCAATATTAACCAAACTTCACAGAAATCTTCCTTGCATGAATCTCTACCAAGTTCGTTCAGAAGAATAAAATCTGTGCAGAACTTGAATTTTAATAATTTTAATTGATTTAATTGATTTAAATTTTAGAAAAATCTTTAAAATTCTTCTTCTCCAAAACTACTGGACCAATTTCAACCAAACTTCACAAAAATCTTGCTTGTATGAATCTCTTCTTAATTCCTTCAAAAAGATAAATTTTGTGTATTATATAACTTAAATTTTAATTAATTTATTTGAATTAAATTTTCGAAAAATCATTAAAAAATTCTTCTTCTCCAAAACCACTGGACCAATTTTTACCAAACTTCACAGAAATCTTCGTTGCATAAATCTCTACCAAATTCCTTCACGATCAGATGAAAAGCTCGACCACTGTGGGCTAGGCTTATTTTTCGCTATATGAAACATAGTATAATTTTAAGAAAATTTTACAAACATGTCTGCTCCTTAATCACTTATTGGATTTCATTCTGGTGTATCTTTGGATAGGCCAGTATTGTATTCTTTAAAGAAGTTCGTAGTCTTAGTCTAAATGTCTAAAAGCCAGTGGAGCGATACAGGGCCATCTTGGCCCTCTTGTTCATCTTCCTTCCAATTTCAGTATTGATGCTAGATCTACTACAACAAAGAAAGCGGAGAAGATCATCAATGATAGTGTTGAAAGAAAATGGACAAACTGCATTTTGAAATACCAGTGTGGTCACTTGTTTAGATGAGCGTGACATTAAACCTGAAGAGGAGGTGGCTTGTTACTATGGTGTGACTGGGACTGACAGCAACATATCTTGGAGAATGGTGAATTCTTCTTAATTAAATATATATACAATTCAAAGCCAATCATGTAAATCATAGAAAATATTTCTACAAACAGAATGATTGTTGGCAACCTGATGAACTTATACAAGAGCCAGTTAATATTGCGATTAAGACCAGGCCCCCGTTTCTCGAAAAAACTTAAGTACATACTCATGAGAACATACTTAACTTCAAAAGAATACTCTCCAACGTATAAGGGTATTCAATTGAAGTTCACATGGATTTCTTGCGATTTGAGTACGGTGCTCAGACTTGAGCATGAGAACATATTTAATTATGCCCCCTTTCGAAGAAAATGGGGGTATATTGTTTTGCAAGTGTCGGTCGGTCGGTCGGTCGGTCGGAAGGTCGGTCGGTCGGTCGGTCGGTCGGTCTGTCCGTAGACCAAAACTTGTCCGGAGCATAACTCGAAAAGTATTAAAGGTAGAGTCATGAAACTTCATAGGTGGATAGATCTCATTATGGAGAGGTGCAGTGCACAGGAACCGTAACTCTGCCGATCAAATTTTTTGAGTTATTGCCCTTTGTTGATTTTATAACTTGATTCTTGTCCGGAGCATAACTCAAAAAGTATGTAAAGTACAATCATGAAACTTTACAGGTGGATAGATCTCATTATGGAGAGGTGCAGTGCACAAGAACCGTAACTCTGCTGATCAAATTTTTTGAGTTATTGCCCTTTGTTGATTTTATAACTTGATTCTTGTCCGGAGCATAACTCAAAAACTATGTTAGGTAGAATCATGAAACTTTACAGGTGGATAGATCTCATTATGGAGAGGTGCAGTGCACAAGAACCGTAACTCTGCTGATCATATTTTTGGGTTATTGCCCTTTGTTGATTTTCAAACTTTATTATTGTCCAGTGCATAACTCAGAAAGTATGTAAGGTAGAATCATGAAACTTTACAGGTGGATAGATCTCATTATGGAGAGGTGCAGTGCACAAGAACCGTAACTCTGCCGATCAAATTTTGTGAGTTATTGCCCTTTGTTGATTTTATAACTTGATTCTTGTCCGGAGCACTACTCAAAAAATATGTAAGGTAGAATCATGAAACTTTACAGGTGAATAGATTTCATTATGGAGAGGTGCAGTGCACAAGGACTGTAACTCTGCCAATCAAATTCTTGGAGTTATTGCCCTTTGTTGATTTTTATACTTAATTCTTAACCTTGCCTATATCTCGTGTCCTTTTACAACCTATCAACATCGTTCACATTTAACCATGACCTTGGACCTTGTGACATTGACCTTGGAGTTTGACCTACTTTAAAAAAAAATAAACCCGGCATATATCTCATGACCTTTTACAAATACAGCCTTGATATTTCACACATGGACACATCTTACCAAGACCTTTCACAATTGACCATGACCTTGGACTTTGTGACCTTGACCTTGGAGTTTGACCTACTTTTAAAAAACTTTAACCTGGCCGATATATCATGTCCATTTACACATACAGCCTTGATATTTGACACATGGAAACCTCCGACTTAGACCTATCACATACGACTATGACCTTGGACCATGTGGCCTTGACCTTGGAGTTTGACCTACTTTTAAAAAAATAAACTGGGCCTATATCTTATGTGCTATTACACATACAGCCTTGGTATTTCACACATGGACACATCTTACCAAGACCTTTCACATTTGACCATGACCTTGGACCTTGTGACCTTGACCTTGGACTTTGACCTACTTTAAAAAGAACTTTAACCTAGCCGATATATCATGTCCTTTTACACGTACAGCCTTGATATTTGACACATGGACACCTACGACCAAGACCTTTCACATTTGACCATGACCTTGGACCTGGTAACCTTGACCTTGGTGTTTGACCTACTTTTATAATACATTAACCTGGCCTATATTTCATGTCATTTTACATATACAGCCTTGATATTTCACACATGGTCACTTCCAACCAAGATATTTCACTTTGACCATGACCTTGGACCTTGACCTTGGAGTTTGACCTACTTTTAGAAATATCTAACCTAGCCTTTATCTTATGTCCTATTACACCTACAGCTTTGATATTTCACACATAGACACCTCCTACCAAGACCTTTCACATTTGACCATGACCTTGAATATTGCAACCTTGACATTGGAGTTTGACCTACTTTTAAAACGACTGAAACCAGGCATATATATCATGTCCTTTTACACCTACAGCATTGATATTTCACAAATGGACACCTCCAACCAAGACCTTTCACATTTTACCATGACCTTGACCTTGGCATTTGGCCTACTTTTAAAAACTTTAACCTGGCCTATGTTTCATTTTACTTTTACATATACAGCTTTAATATTTCACACATAGACACCTCCTACCAAGACCTTTCATATTTGACCATGACCTTGGACCTTGTTAACTTGACCTTGGACTTTGACCTACATCAAATGTAGGCCCTTGAGGGGGCATATATGTTTTACAAACATCTCTTGTTTTTTTCGAAAAACCGGGGCCTGGATTTCATTATGGCGTGAATCATGATAGCATTCTAAACAAATATTGGATCATTTTATATACCAGTATTGGGTCATGTATATACCTTTTTCATCTCAATTGGAAACAAATATTGGGCAATTTTATATACTGGTATTGGAATAGCGTCATGTAATACTTTTTAGTCTATAGCAAAATTCTTAGTCATTGCAGAAGTCAAAGTGTGTAGTTGTCTTATGACTGTTGTTTTTTTTTGTAACACAGGCAGTGCTTTAACAGATAATATTGAAAAAACTCACTTTGTACAAGTCCTGTTTAAGACTGGAGAGTCATCTTTGCTGATCTGATCAATCATAGAAAAGGTGAGAGTATTTTTCGGTATTCTTAGTTTATTATCTCCACTGGCCGTAGGACCATGGGCTTATGTCATGGCCATGAGGGAATATATGTGTAACTAACTTTTTGTTGAAATTTAGTTTTAGGTAAATATTTTGATTTTGTTTATCGCCCGTTAGCCAAGCGACCGAGAAATGGTCAGTTTCTAAGAAGAGAATGCCGATTTGCCAGTAATTTATCAAATAATTGGCTTAGTATTTCTACTTTTCTCTATGATCGATATTTTTTCTGATACAGAAACGTTCGATACGATATATCTATCGAACGTAAAATACCGGTTTTCGATATATATCGAGTACTGGTACGGAGCCCTAGTTGACATTGTAATGTATCATTCTCTATTATATTCTTCCAACAAAAATCTGATGAAAAACATGGTCGCTGTCGGCGGGGCATATTTTTATGCCCTTGTATTGAAAGATCGGGGGCATATTGTTTTACTTGCGTCTGTCTTTCTGTCTGTCCGTCCGTCTGTCTGTCCGAAAACTTAACATAAAATACTTAACATTGGACTTTGTTCCAATAGTAGTTGACATACAATGCTCAAATTTGGTATGTAACTTAATTTCAATAATATCTATCTGATACATGCAATATGACTGTCCTCATGGTCATCCGTTAACCCTTTACATAAAAACTTAACATTTTAGAAAACTTAACTTAAAAACTTAACATTGACCTTTTCTCCAAAAGTTGTCGACATACAAAGCTCAAATTGCATGTACCGTAATTATTCTAATAAACTCCCGGGTGTTTATAATAAACATGGTCGATGGAAAAGTAAGGGGTGGGCGTTTATTAGAGGTATTCTAATTTGGTAGTCAAAATTTGCGAACCAATTGTCAATTCATGGACTCGAAGTTCAGCAAGTTAAATTTTGGCAAAGTTTGGTAATAAGGACTGCAAAATACGATTTTTCGATGAAATTTCTTCATTTCCAACAGATTTAGGGCAGGACAAATTCTTTTTCATTGAATTTGCTTTTGGAAATGATCTTTGGTTATGACTTACATTATTTAAATTCGGAATCATGGGATGGGTGTTTATCAGAATCACCCCTTTTTGCTAAGATTGTGATTGAAACCAGCAGATTTTCAGCCAAGATTTGGGAGATGGGCGTTTATTAGAATATGGGCGTTAATTAGAATAATTACGGCAACTTTTTCTATGGTATCAATCTGTTCCATGCAATTTGACCTTCCTCAAGGTCATCCATTAATATTTCACACAGATATTTCTCGACGAGACCTTTCATTTGGGACCATGACCTTTGACCTAGTGACCTTGACCTTGGAGTTTGACCTACTTTTCAAAAACTTTAACCTGGCCTATATCTCAGTCATTTTTACAGATACTTCACACATGGATACTTCTCAGCAAGAGCTTTCATTTGGGACCATGACTTTTGACCTAGTGACCTTGACCTTGGAGTTTGACCTACTTTTCAAAAACTTTAACCTGGCCTTTATCTCATGCACTATTATAGATAGAGCCTTGGTATTTCACATAATGATTACTTCATGCTATGACCTTGACCTTGAGACTATGACCTTTGACCCAATGACCTTGACCTTTCACTTTGGACTCTTTTATTTCGTGACAAGCTCTTGTATACTCTTGTCTTGACAAGCCAAGTTTAACCCATTACCAAACAACAAAAATAGTAATGTTGTCCTAATTGAAACCAGTTGCAGACAACATTTTCAATATGATCAAATTTTGAAACTTTGTGACTTTTGGGATAGAAAATAATTTTTGAAGTCAATGATGACACTGTTTGCACAGAATCACAGGGCCAGAATACCTCAGTGGTATTCCTAGACAAAATATTCTTATCCTTTATCGAGGGAATGTTTCCTAACCCTTATTGCAATTTGATTTTGTTTTACAACCTTCTATACCCTTTCACAAACAAGTCGCTAGATAAAGAAGCCGATTTTCATTATAAATAAGTCATTCTTTGACAAGTAACTATTCCTGTCCTCATAGATGCCTCCCTTCAGACAAAATATCCCATTTTAATTAACCCCATTCCTGACAAATAATGTTTAAAGGGGCATATGCTAGGTTTTTCAGGGATCAGAACAACATGGGGACAGTCACAGTTTATATTGTGGTGTGGTACATTGCATTATCTAGTGCCAAAAAGAAAAGAATTTTAGTGCTGGCACCAAGTTTCTCTATCAGCTTTTCAATTTTGATGCGTAAATTATGCATGTATTTAAACCTGATTTAGTCATCATTTTATATAATAATATTGGGTCATCTATATATTACTATTGGGTCATCATGTTGTATATATCATTAATGGGCCAAAGATCCAACTTTTAAGTTTTGGATAGACTTCAATATATGGAAAAGTGCAATGGTAGCCATATTTATGGAGTTATTCAAATGGCCTTTTGTTAATTTTCATCTTGCTTTTGTCCAGAGCATAACTCAAAGAGCGTGCAAGGTAGAATCATAGATAGATCTTATTACTGGGTATGTTTACATCATCAAAATGCCACCGTTTTGTATATAATAATATTGGGTCATATATATACTACTATTGGGTCCACATTTTGTATATATATATATATCATTATTGGGCCAAAGACCCAACTTTTACCAAACTTGATAGGTGGATATACTTCCAATATAGAGAAGTGCAGTGCACAAAAGAGGAAACCATTTTTATGGAGTTATTGTCCTTTGTTGATTTTCATCTTAATTTTTTATGCACCGCTCTGCGAAGCTCTTGTTCATTTAGGGACATCAAAACCAGGTCTTGTTAGGGAATGGGTTAAACTTTTGCAGTCTGGTAATGCTTTAATTACATTTTCTGCCATTTCAGAAATCATGTGCAAGGATTATGTGGATGATGGATACACCACGGGTGTTTGACAACTTGCTCACAAAAATTGAATTCCACTCGTAGCAATAAATGTGACACAAAACTTGAGCCAAATCCAAGACACCCCAACTTGACATTGGAAGGTCTCAGAATTTTGAGTCACGTTGACACAGAAGATGATGTTTTGTGTATTTGTAAGTTCATTTACTATTTCGTTGTAACTATTTCGATCTTTTGTCATGCTGAAATCAGAATATTATATCGAAAGATTGTGGGCATATTGTTTTACCGTTGTCTGGCAGGCCGTCTGTCCATCTGCCAGTGGGAAATGACAACAGTAGCCATTTCAGGGACTGGTGTTTCACAAAAAAATCTTATGGCATTTGCTTGTGGCAGTACATAAGGGACAATAATCAACTTTCACTGTAAGCTTAAAGATGCATTCTCACCCATTTATAGCTCCACTGGCCAAAGGCTAGCTGGGCTTATGTCATGGCCCTGTGTTTGTCGTCCATGCATCTGTCCGTCGGTATGTAAACTTTTTCTTCAAATTCTTCTTCTCCAAAACTACTTGACAAATTTCAACCAACTTTTACAGGAATCTTCCTTGCATGAATCTCTTCTAAATTCTTTAAAAAAGACAAAATCCGTTTAGAAATTAAATTTAAATGAAATTAATTAATTCAAATTTTTGAAAAATCTTTAAGAATCTTCTTCTCTAAAAGTACTGGATCAATTTCAAGTTCAACCAACCTTTACATGAATCTTCCTTGCATGACTCTCTTTCAAGTTCCTTAAAAAAATTCCAAATTCAAATCTTAGAAAAACCTTGTATACACTCTAGAGGTCACATTTTGCCTGATCAATCTGAAATTTGGCCTGAATGAGAGTCTTGATCAAATCTGGTACAAGTTCAAATTTGGATCCACTGTGGTAAAAAAAATGTGGTCACAAGGTCAAATCTCAGGAAATCTGGTATGCACTCTAGAGGCCACATTTTTTTTCCTGATCAATCTGAAATTTGGTCAGAATGATGATCAAAATGAAATCTGGGATGAGTTTAAAATTTGGTCTACTGGGGTCAAAAACTAGGTAACGGGGTCAAATCTTGGAAAAAACCTTGTATGAATTCTAGAGGCCCAATTTCATGATGTAATTCTCTAATTGAAGCCGCTGGAGGGATACAGGCCATCTTGGGCCTCTTGTTCAATTATGTTTTCCGATGTTATTATCTTGTAGGCAGTCAAAAAGAGTCACTGTCAATGAGCAGTAATGGACTAATAGGTTAAGAATGCATAACTCTGTGACATTGATTTCAGAGTGAAAACAATGGTAGAGATATAGATGAGGAAGTGAAGACTAGAATAAGAAACATCTACATTGATGAGTTCATACGACCTTTGAGATGGCGAGTGGTACGATGGGCCCAATGATGAAATATCCTGAGAATGACTAGGTTTTGGAGTTCTATAAGGCAGAGAGGGAGACTGAACTTGCCGGGGAAGACTGGGATTGTGAGCAGACTGTGAATATCTACGAAAGAATATGAGGTAATAATGCAGATAGAAAAAGAGATAAGCCTGAAAGACTGCACATGTAGTAACTGTATTATTTAGATAAACCAAAAAAATGATATCTGCTCATTTTTAGCTCCACTGGCCGTCAGGCCAGCAGGCTATTGTCATGGCGCTGTGTCCCATGTGCGTCCATCAGTCAACTCGTCAACCTTTTCTTTCAAAATCTTCTCAAAAACTACTGAATAGATTTAAACGAAATTTCACAGGAATTAACCTTGTATGACCTCTCAAATTCCTTCAAAAAACTTTTAATTGAACTAGAAAGACCCGAGATATCTGCCCTTGAATGTCAAGAACAGCTGTTTTGACTTTGTTTTCACTTGAACAACTACAAATACTGACCAATCGAGTCAAAATTTGGACATAATGTTAGCAATCATTAGATCCTGCCTTTGTGTAATTTTCATCTTGATTGGAATCTTTGATTCTGAGTTATGTGCCCTTGAATTTGAAAAAATGGATATTTTGATCTTGTTTTCTCTATAGCAGGGATAAAGATTAGCAGGGGCCCAGTCGCCCATGGCCCCTAGAATTTGGGCTGGGCCCCTGAATATTTAGAGAAAATGCCCATACCCTTAATGTTAAGAATCAAATTTTGCTATTCTGGGCCCCTAAGTTAAAATTGTCAGTCTTTATCCCTGTCTATAGTAAGCATAAATATTTTACCAATCAAGACAAAACTTGGACAGAATTGAGAAAAAAATGTTTTACCTTAAAATCTTCATTGCGTGTATATTTCAGCTTGACCAGAATATTTTTCTTTGTGATATCTAGGTCATGATGAAAAGAAGATCATGCCAAACTATGTCACTAGGTCAGATGATTTAAAGTCCTTTTTGCTCTAGAAGTTCCAGTTTTGGCTTATATCTTGTGAAAATTGCTCAGAATCTCTTTTTTGAGGATGTCTAGGTGCACTTTAAAATTGGGTCAATTGGGGACAAAACCTAGGTCACCAGGTCAAATTTTATGAAATTCCCAATTTTTCTAAATTATCATAAAAATTGTTCAGAATGATTTTTAGCTAGACTTTTCGAAGAAAATGAGAGCTTATACTGTCACCCGGGCGTCGGCGTTGGCGTCGGCGTTGCAACCAAGGTTAAAGTTTTTTCAAACATCAATAACTTCCATACTATCAAAGGGATTCAACCCAAACTTGGAATACTTATTCACCATCACACCCTCTACCTTACTATCAGGGCCCATGACCCTGGGACTCTATTTGGAGTTATGCCCCCTTTATACTAAGCAACTTAGAAAGTCGAGCATGCTGTCTTCGAACAGCTCTTGTTTCAATGACATAAAGGTCATGTAAAAAGTAGGTCATGCAATGTCTTAAACTATGTCATTAGATCAAATGTTGTAAAATCGTTCTTTTTGCTATGGAAGTGGCCATTTTGTCTAAATTGTTCAAAAAATTGCTCAAAATGTTTTTTGATAATAATATTTTAGTCATGAAAAAAGTGGGTCATGCGAGGTCTAAAACTAGGTCACAAGGTGAAATGTCAAAAATCCCTTTGTTTAGTCTAGAAGTGCCATTTTGTTTTAAACCTTGTAAAAATTGTTTTTCATGTGGATATCTAGATCCTGCTAAAATGTAAGTCATGTGAAGTCAAAAACTAGGCCACAATGTCAAATGTAATGAAATTCTTCTTTTTACTTTCAAAGTTCCAGTTATGGCGCAATTATTGTGAAAATTGCTCAGGATGCTATTTTTGATGTCTAGGTAATTGAAAACTTGGGCCATGTGATTTCAAAAACTGGGTCAGATCTTGTAGTTGCTGTAAGAATCACAATATTTTCTCAATCATTATGAAAATTTGTGCAAATTGTTTTAACTTTATGACATCTTGGTCATGTGAAAAGTGGGTCATACTACATCTAAAATTAGGTCACTGGGTCAAATATTGTATTTGCTCATTTATTGTGAAATTTGTTCAAAATGTTTATCTTGATAATCTCTAGTTTATTCTGCATGTAGTATGTCTCAAACTTCTCTCAGGTGAGCACTCTAAGGCCATCTTGTACTTTGTTTTTGCTCAAAGAACTATGAGTTTTGAAAAACTTAGATTGGACTTAGTCAAAACTTAGATTTGCTATAATAAGAAATTTAGGCCTGTGGAGCGATTCAATCCCTTCAGGGCTTTCTAGTTGATTAATCCTAATCTAATGGTTGATGTTGCCATCATCAGCAATCCACTGTCAGACTAAAGACCTTTGGATGAGACTTTGAATTTATATAACCTTGTTTCAAATTTATCATACTTTAAATTGATTATAGTGTTCTTTAAAATTCACATCAACTTAAAATTGTCATTTGCAAGACCTTTCCAAATAGAACAGTCCAAAAATTTGCTGAATGCATTACGGAATCCAGCAAATATTTTTATGTTCTATTTTCAGTAAAATGGTGCCTTGGGGAAAAACTGCTGAAGCCTTTTTAAGGAACATTCGAACTGTACCTTAATTGTGTCGGAGGGACATCTGATAAAAGATTTATTGATGTCAAAACAAAATTTTATCTGGTCGTCAATAACTTTTTTAGCTCACCTTAGCACAGTGTGCTCAAAGGTGAGCATTTGTGATCATTGAATGTCTGTTGTTTGCGTCAACAATTACATTGTTAGCACTGTAGATGGCACAATATTGGCCAATTATTCATAAACTCTTATCAAAATATTTGTCTGGTCATAAGGATGAAAATGGGAACATTCTCATTTATACCATGGATGTAAAAAGGGACCTAAAAGACAAAATCCTTGTTAGCACACTACATGCTACAGTTTTGGCCCAATGTTCATGAAACTTAGAATGTATGTCTAGTCACAAGAATGAACTATTTGAAAATGGGAATGCTCCATTGGCTATCACGGGCAAAGATGCCTTAAAGGGGGACGAGCTAGGCTGTCGAAAATGCAAATGGCACAATAATTACAAACCAGAAATAACGTTTGAAATCACCAACCTGAAGGGGTAGATCATTTATGTCCATTGATACCACTCGTCGAGCTTTATTAAGTATTAAAATCCAAGTCAATTAATAACATGCTGGTCGTCCTTGTTTTTGTTTTGTAACGGCTACATATGCCCAACCTTCAAAAATCAATTATGTCAGAGATACGTCATCTGTGCTCAGCGAGATTTAACACGCCGTACAACCGGCTGCGTAGAAAGTCAGCGAAGACAGATTCGGCATCTGATGTCATGTGCATGGTAGGTGAAAAGGTCAAATGAATTTACTTTTATAAATAAACGAAAGGATCTTTGGTATTCTATAGTTGATAAATACGCGTATTAATGTTCAGTGCTTGTACAAAATAAACCTTTTCAGGTATTCCTCGCAAATAAGGTCACAATCATCGACACAGCCGGTTGTACGGTGTGTTAATATCGCGGAGGTGTGTCTCGTTGACCTTGACCTTGTCTTGAAGTAAAAATAGAATGTGTAAACACGCTTGTAAAGGATTGATCTATAGCAAAGGAAAGATGTCTTTTCGCCGAGATTGAGGTTTTTATGCATTGCAAATTGTTTTTCCATGCACAAATATGAGTTCCCGAACAGTTCGGAAGCATAAAAACATAGAATGAGCCCCTTTAATGACAAAATTTTTGTTAGCACTCTAGAGGCCACAATTTTGTTCTAATGTTTATGAAACTTGAGATCAGAGTGTTTGTCACAACCATGAAGTCTGAGGAAAACAGAAAAGTCTCATGGGATAGTATTGGAAAAGGGGCCTTAAAGACAAAATCCTTGTTAGCGCTTTAGAGACCATAACGTTTGTTCAATATTCATGAAACTTAGTCAGATTGTTTGTCTAGTCACAAGAATTAATCCTATCTAAAATAGGAACGTTCTTCTGGATATCACAGGAAAAGGTGCAATAATTTCTCACCTTGTGACATCTTAGTTCAGGTGAGCGATTAAGGACCATCATTGTCCTCTGTTTTATCATGGACTGTTTAAAAGAGCAGCCATCACAACCAACAAATTCCATTTTTACACATCTGCTTAGGATCAGTTTTGTATTACCTCTTTCCCAAACAAGACTTGGTTTTGACGAATATATTGTAAAAGGCTTGAGAAGGATTGGGACCAAAGAAGAAATATCGATTATCAGCCTTTTCCGCTTTTGTCTCAATATTTTCTGGGCTTTATCACATATAATTCTGTTATTTATCACACTTGGTATCAATTTTGCTTGTGGCAGCCTTCAAATTGGACAACCTTTTCTGTTTGGGAAAGAGTTGATATGATTTTTGAAGATTTTCTGCAGTTGTTGAGTTTCACATTTCTCGATATATTATCTAAAGCATTGTCCTTTAAAGCCTGCTGTATTGTAGTGTTTTAATGTTAAACCTGGGGAAAACCCGTTACCACACAGGGATGCCTTTTGAAAATATCGTAGAAAATGAAGAAATTGCTTTTGACGAGCAGTATGATGTATCTTTTTTTCCTATAACGATTTTTTCATATAAATTTTAATCTGATATGTCTTTATGTCATTTTGAAATTGCCGTCTGCAACACCTTAGAATTTAGCAGGAGAATTACACCATGACTACATGTACCAAAGTTGAAATTGACCTTTCCCCAATCAAGAACTGCTTTTGAAGTCTGTAGTAGGAAAGGCCGAGGAAAACATTGAGACAAAAGAAGTAAATGCTGATAACCAACATTTTCTAATTTTTTCTCAATATTTTTATGCTCCCCGAAGGGAGAGCATATAGTCGCCGCTTTGTCTGTCCGTCCGTCTGTCATTCCATCTGTCCGTCCGAAGCGATTTCTCCATAACCTTTGGGCCAAATCAAATGAAACTTACCATGTGAACTACCTATGACATAATGCCGATGCACTTTTTCACAGTTTTTGGATTTGAGGCCTCGTCATGGGAAAAGGGGACTTAAGGTCAAATACACTTTTTCTCTAATTTCTCAAAGTCTAATGGTCAGAATTTGATGAAATTTCATAGCTCAGTCGGTTACGTCGGAGTCTGTCAATCCATGGGTCTCGAGTTCGAACCCCGGCTTGGCCAGTATCCATTCTGACATTTGACAAAAGTCATTTGTCTCTCACCAATGGGTGTGAATCATCTATGTGAGAGCAGCTGGAGGCTCGGTTTGGATATTGTGGTTGTACTGGTGCGAGAAATACCAGGAACCCACGGTTAGGTGCTCCAGCCGCCGCAATATGACCCTGGTAGTTGAAAACGGCGTAAAACCCCAATAAACCCAAACTTGATGAAATTTCATATTTGAGTAGCAAATCAGATGCCCTTGACAATAAACTGCTCTCCATGGCATACATTTATTGTGACAATGCCTTATTCGGGGAGCATTGTCCGTCTTTGAAGGCTCTTGTTTCTGCTATTTTGTAAAAGATTTGTTGGTTTCAACACCAATTATATTGTCATCTACAGCATTTTTCCATGCCATTTACCCGTATTTGAATATGCAGACAAGTAAGTTTGTCAATAATGTACACAAGTATTTAGTTATGAATTAGTCAACCTGTAATGTCGGCTTAGCAAAAAGATGTCATCAAGTCCATAAATCTAGCTAGTGGACTGGATTCAAGGATTTGCTGCATGTGGTAGATCTTAAAAACACTTGATAAAAAGTTACCAACCAATTTTGGTTAATCATCAGTCTATCATTAAAAATGATGCTTTGGAAAAAATAAATGCCAACCAATGAATATTTCGTTTAAATTTAAGCTGTGTCGGATAATTTTTTAGAAAAAATAGGTGGGAGTAAACATGATGCTGCCATACTGTGTGCTTTTTTCGTTGTAATTTTAGCTCCACTGGCCACAGGCCAGTGGGGCTTATGTCATGGCCCTGTGTCCGTTCGTGCATGCGTATGTGCGTGAATCTGTGCGTGCATCAACTTTAATTTAAACATCTTTTCCAAAACTACTGTACTAATTTCATCCAAACTTCATAGGAATCTTCCTTGCATGAACCTTTTCCAATATGCTTTCAAAGAATTAAATTCCATGTAAAACATGAATTTTAATCAGATTAAATTGATTAAATTTTCAAAAAGTCTTTAAATTCTTCTCCAAAACTATTGGACCAATTTCAACTAAACTTCACAGGAATCTTCCTTGCACAATTCTCTTCCAAATTCCTTCAAAAAATAATTTCTGTTTAGAATTGAAATTTTTAAATAAATTGATTGAATTGAATTTTCGAAAAAATCTTTAAAAATCTTCCTCTCCAAAACACCTTATTGGAATTAATTGTAATTTAGCCAGAATGTTCAATGTACAGTTCTCCACAGAATTCTTTTAAAAAAAATCATCGAATGAAAAACATGGCCACTGTGGGCTGGGCTATTTTTTGCTTCATGAAATGGTGTAATTGTAAGAAAATTTTAAAAACATTACTCTTCCATAACCACTTATTGGATTTCACTGTGGTGAAACAGGAATCTTCTTTGGATATACCTCTTTTGTATTCCTTAAAGAAATTCATGGTCGAAAAGTCTAAAAGCCAGTGGAGCTATATAGGGCCCACATGGCCCTCTTATTAAAAGGTTGGTTCAAACCGATAGATATTTAGTTACGTACAGTTTTGTTGTTAGAGCAATTTGAATTTGAAAATGAATAAAAAGAAAATAAAGATTTAAACGTATTAACATGTCTGTGCTTTTACGTATGTTCCAGACAGTTTTTAAAACTGAGAGATTACTCACTATTAACTCTCCCGAATTACTGACTTATAAGACTTGCCCATGTTAATCACTGGTGGTGAACTCGGCCAAAGCGAGGGACGTTTTTTTTCGCGAACAATGTATTCCGTCGGTGTTGTTATAAAATATCGTAACTACGGCTTTATCGAAGCCGTAGCTACGAGATTTTATAACAAAACCGACAGTTTGTCAATACAAAACGGTAAACCCGGTCTGTTTCTAGAACAAGTTCATTGTCATTAGAAAAAAAATCTATAAACTCACATTTAAACGCAAAATATCTATACCTTGTTGTAGCGAAAAACGTCGCTAGTTCACCACCAGTGTTAATCGAAACTCTGGAATTATAAAAAAAAAGTTATGTCGGTAACGTGAGATTGATTGAATTTTAGTTTGATATAGCAGAGAAAATGATGACCAAAGTCAGAAAATACTGATAATCAGCAATTTCGTGGGCGTGAAATCAAGGTCTTGTTCGGCAAGGTTTAAACCGTGATATGGCATTACTTGGGCAGTGGAACAGCATTTGAGTGCAATAATCCGTACATGGCATGACTAAAATTGTTACCACGTCCAACATCAACAACGTCTGATAGATTTGAGACGTGATGTAGACGTGATATAGACGCGATATGAACGAAGAGTTGTATTTGACCGGACCCTCATGACATGTGGGTCCAACTTTTCCACGGGGGCGGATTTGGTGCAATTGTAACGCGCTGGACTTGTTACACAATGGTCGCAGGTTCGAATCCCACGCCTCTCCAGTCTTTCGGATGAGACTTTAAAGCGAGGTCCCGTCTCTATATGACCTTAGCAATTGAGTGGGACGTTAAATCTCCATTAGCCTTAGCCAACTTTTCCACGAAGATTAATGTAAAGACATTATCATATGTACACAAATCCGCACCCACATCACGGCCGGAACACGTCAAAAATAGTCTGTCATACCGCGCATTTTTGGATGCCTACTTGCATGTGACTAAGCCTTAAGGAGCGGTCAAAAACAACTTCGCGTTCACATCGCTTCACTGCTACTCACTGTCTTGACGATGTAGGCCGTGATGTGGCAGTGCATAAGCCTTTCCCAAACAACAATATTTTATGACGGTCCACTTGAAAGCTGCTGCAGACGATAAAAGGATGTAGATGAAGATTGAAATTGAGTATGATATAGCAAAGGAGGTGTTGGGACAAAGTCAGAAAATGCTGATATTCAGCATTTTCTTTCGCTGTCTCCATATTTTCCTAAGCCTTTGCCATTATGGACGTGAAATCAAAGTCTTTTTCTGGAAGGAGCTAAGCCGTGATTTGGCAGTACTTAGGCAGTGGAACAGCAGTCGAACACAGTGTGTTCAGAACTCGTCAAAATTGGTCTGCCGCACAGCTTATACTGGACCTCAGAAATAACGCACCACTTTTTCTTGTTTTGTATTTTTTCAACAAAATCTTTCATGTTGTTGGCACAATGTTATTTGGTATCCGCCGGACATTAGCCATGCACAAAAAACACTGTCATTCGTGACGCTAGCCGTCCAGACTTGGTAAACAGGTTTTCTGCACGTGCCGCAGTATTGACGTCGTGCACAAACCAGCATATCGGTGCATATGGTACATGCAGTCGATGAAAGAAAGAAAACACCCATACGTTCAATGCTTTAACCCATTACCAAACGGCAAAAAATTGGAATAGTCCAAATTCAAAGAAGTTGCAGACGACAATATTAAGTGTATGAAATTTAAATTGTTTTGGCCTTTTTGGGTAAAAATATGGGAAAAGAAGAAATTGCTTGTCACAAGCAATTTCTTCATTTTCCACAATGTTTTCCTATGGCATTTCATCACAAGACTTTTGGCTGGCCTAGAGAACGTTTCCAACAAATTGGGACAGTACTGCGCTGCCCGGAAAGGGGTGCGGCAATGGTTCCAACTGCAGCTCAAAATGTATGCTTGTTAAAGTGCGAAGTGATTAAGGAAAAGTGGATTGTCATGCCAGCGACCAGAATCCGAAATGTGGTCAGTTCCATGCACTAACGAAGCACAGACTGTATTTCTCTATAAAGTGGCCCTGCGCAGTTCTGGTTTTGTGACTCACTTTTAGAGGGTAGTCACGTTTGCGCTCTCGTCACGCTTGATTGCCTTAATGTAGCGAAGCAATTTTTTTTTATCAGAAACGAATAAACTGATATCAGTTTGGGTAGTGGTTGTACAGTTTGAAAAAGTAACACGATAAAGAAAGATATGGTGAAAATGTCAGTGGTGCGTTATTTCTGAGGTTCAGTATATTTTTTAACACAATTGCATGTGACCAGGCATTAAGATGCGGTTAAATACCACGCTGCGTCCATATCGCATCACTGCTAATCATTGTCTTCTTTCTAGCTCACCTGAGTACAAAGTGTTTAAGGATGAGCTATTGTAATCGCTAACTGTCCGCACGTCCGTCTATCTGTCCGTCCGTCTGACCACAATATGAAAAATAATTAATAAGATTGTGTTTGAATAGACATTTATAGAAAAGTCAAAAGAACATATATTACATCAAGAAAGTTGTGAAAGTTTTTTCCTTTCGTAAAATTTTACAAAATGTAGTAATGATTGTTTTGCACTAAGTCCTTTGATATCGCTCTATGTTGTGGTTTCCTGGTTTCTTTCATTTTGCACAGAAAAAAGTGCACAGAACTTGTGTGTGTTTCATACATATTATATATATGACCCAATAATAGTATATATATGACCCAATAATAGTATATATATGACCCAATAATAGTATTTGATGACCCAATAGTAGTATATACATGTATATATACATTGAGGACCCAATAATAAGGTACATTTGTATATTCATGACCCTTTATTGTATCATTTTTTTTAAGTAAAAATGGAGGCATTTCTGTATTATAGTCCCTCTTTTTTGCAGCCCTGTTGCCGTTTACATTCGATTTCGCATGTGGTTATAAAGACCATTCGTAATGACGTAACGTGTGGACGTCTCGAGTTTTGCAAATCACTGATGCTGCCAAGTTTTTGAAATTGGCTCAAAATTCCGATACTCTGTTTCTCTCACAAAAACGTCAGACGACGTCTTTCATGAGCATCACAGTCTGGAATATGCATATAAACGTGCATTTTTACATATACGTATCAAATAACGCGTTAACGTCGAACGTCCGTGTGTGTGTGTGTGTGTGTATTTAAAGACACTAAGTCGGGTCCATACAAGAGATATTTCATGTAAATGTCTTCAATATAAACTAAAAATTAATAAATTCAAATAAATAAAGTAAAGAAATACCACACAATTACTTTTTCACGTCACTACATGTTGTTTTGCCGTGCATATGACGGGATGTTGTACTGAACTGTTGTTCCACTTCCTAAGCACTTTTTCATCATGGCTTAAAGGGGCTCGTGCTAGATATTTAAGGTTTGAGAAAAAGATCGGGCCGTCAGAATTTGCGTCATTGAATGGTACACTGCATTATCAGAGATCAAAAGGAAAATAATTTTAGCTAATTTTACCTATCAAGGTCCAGTTTATCAATGTTCTCCAATTGTTGCTTTAATTAAATACTAAGTTACTAAATTAACTTCATTCGAATTTCTGACAGAAATGATTACTCAGATTGGTCAATCCGTACTACAGTTCTTGATTTCTTTTACCTGATAGTATGTTCAATGACCTAACATGACTGTAAAAAGTAAAAGTTGACAGTGAAAAACAGTGGCGCGATGTGGACGCAGAGTTGTATCTGGTTACATACAAGTCCGCGTCCAAAAATATGCTGTACGATAGACCACTTTTGATGTTTTTCCGGTCGTGATGTTGTATTTAACTGGACCTTGTCAGATACGACTGTGTTAAAATACCAATGTTTACGTGTTCCAGACACAGAATTTCACTTAAACACAAAATAAACTGTGCAGTTTGTACCTTTAGACTTTCTCAGAAATTACGGATAGAATTTTGTCGACAGACGCAAAATGGGCACACCGCCATGACAGTAGCTCACTGGCCGTCACCCGTTGGCCAGAAGCTAAAAATTGGGATTTTTTTCCTAATTAATTTTGTTGTGACTATTTTTTTGTCAGACACAAACTACAATGTCTGTTATCTTTAGGTAGTCTGTACAACCGTCAATATTTATATTTATGTACATTAATTCAATGCAGCTTAACTACACTCAGGGACACTTTAAAGCAACAGTGAACACTAACATTTCTCCTAATAATCAAAACAAGAGATTCTCAGGACAGTCAAGCGCTACTATCAAGTGCTGAATAGTAAAAAAAGCCCGAAGAGGGTAAAAATTCCTTTTAACAAATGTCAGAGTAACGAATCGTTGTTTAGAGCCTGATATTATGGTCACAAAAACATGTGCAAAAATTGAAAGGAATTGCCGTTACATAAAAAAATGTTATCAAAGATATATGGAAGTTGCACATAAGTCCATAAGGGTAAAAATCCACCAATTCACGTAATATTAGAGTTATGTGCCTTAAGGCCTGATGACATGCAAGTATGTTTCCAAAAATATATGTCGGTATATACATGATATACATGTATCATACTTAATCTCACCAACTTATTGGGTCTCTACTCTGAAACCCATTTATTGGGCCCAACCATAAATAGCCGTATTATGGACATGTACACGGGTTCAACTTTCTTACTACTGTCTTGATAGAACATGTACGTATACCAATATAAATGAGTCTTTAAAGTTACGTGTCATATTGTTAACATGTCCTTTATTCTCTTTGAATAAATACCCTGATTTTGATTAAGATTGTGAAAGTCAAATTTTGCAACGAAAGACCAGGCCCCGGTTTCTCGAAAAAACTTAAGTATAATCTCATGCTCAAATCTGAGCATCGTGCTCAAATCGCATGAAATTCACGTGAACTTCAATGGAATACCCTTCAACGCTGGAGAGTATCCCTTTGAAGTTGAGCATGTTCTCATAAGAATATACTTAAGTTTTTT
This sequence comes from Fragum sueziense, assembly GCA_963680895.1. Classification (NCBI taxonomy): domain Eukaryota; kingdom Metazoa; phylum Mollusca; class Bivalvia; order Cardiida; family Cardiidae; genus Fragum; species Fragum sueziense. The sequence continues at coordinate 23,933,521 of OY804595.1, read as the reverse complement.
CGAGAAACCGGGGCCAGGTAAAATTGCGTCTCTAAGAATTCAAGATGGCAGGAAAAAGTGTTTTCTTACAAAGTAACAATCACAATGTATTGTCTTTTGGTTTGCAACTTCTTTTAGAATGATATATAAAACATATATTATGAAAAAAATAATGCTGTGCTTATATCAGCAGCTTCATATTTTCACTAGTTACATACTACGTCTTAAATAAGCCCGAAAAATGCGCTTGTTTCCTGTCGATGTGTTTTATAGTCCGTAAATGTTGACCCGAACCTGTTAAATAGGCAATGAGAAATTGTGATGCGGAATAATCACTCTCAGATATAGATTGACACGATAAGCATGTGCAGAATACAAAGTCACAATTCTTATAGAAACTATCGACTAAGCTTGACAGTGTATGATTTCTGGCGAGTATTGATTATTTCGTGTTATGATTACTCATTGAATATTCGTCGGGCTCAGGTCAATATTTACAGACTAGGCCTATACATAAATATATAGAAGGTTTACTGTATAACAACCAGTATTGCCTTCTTTTTCCTCAATACAATATTCGCCTAGGTCTATTTTCCAAAGTTTCGGACGATATCTGTAAAATATCAAGGTATGTTTATATAATCAAGCTAAATCAGTTTGGATGGGATGAGATAAAACGATGCCATCTTTTTTTATTTGTACAGAAAGGGTTAAAAACTATATAATTATGCCTCCTAAAGAGACAATCAACTCAGAATTATCCATTCGAAATAATTAACTATTTACTTCAGGACACAACTAAGCTGTAGTGGCGCCGTGTTGAGCGTGACCGACGATAGTTTCTACGGCCGACTTCGATTGGCAATAGCTCGCGCCATCGTTCAGAACATCGCCCCAACCGAACACCAATAGTGCGAGCTATTGACGTCATTTCCGTAACTATAGCTCCGATCGAACAGCAATGGCGCGAGCTATAGTCCGTCCACCGGAAAAAGTGTGGTCCGGTCATCCGAGCCATTACGTCATTCGGAACACTCCTCGGATAACAGTGGTCCAATCAGTGTCTAGGTAAACAAAGGTTTTGATTGGCTGACTCAGAACGGGTAGGAATTCAATAGAAAGAACAGCACTGGTTCCCATTGATGGTTCCCGTTCGCGCGAGCTATAGTGCCAATCGAAGTCAGCCTACATGTTAGTACTTTTTTCATCGTATTAAGTTTAAACGAGCCTATTTGGCGGGGCGGGGGATGGGGGAGGCTCAGTAGATATTTCTTTAGAATAAGAACGAATGTTCTATATTTTTTTAGTCTGTGGTCCAAACTTACATGTAGGCTATATGGGTGAAATAAATTGATTATAAATTTCTTGTGAGAATATAGTAGCCGCGCTGCCTGTCCGTCCGTCCTTCCGTGCGTCCGTCCGTCCACAACCAGATCTCAGCAACCCTTAAACCAAATTCAATGAAGCTTCACATGTGAACTCCCTGGGATAATCTCTAGGGACTTTTTTCCCCGTTTCTTTATTTGAGGCTGTGTCATGGAAAAAGGGACCTTAGTGTAAAAAAATAGTTTTCTCTAATTTCTCTTTCATCTAATAGAGGTTTGTCAAAGAGTTATTCCCCTTGCGAAACTCTTCACAAAGAAAATTAAAAATGCACTGCCGGTGTTCCTGAGGGGGCACTAATTACTTCGGGCAAATTAGCGCTCTATTTTGTTTTTAGAAGATACGGTTTAAAACAATGTTTATTTACACATTTAAGCTTGATTATACATCGAATTGTGCGCGAGCTGAATCACTTAGACCCCAAGATGTCAAATTCGGTCAAAATTTAAAATAAATCGTCGTTGTAAATGCAAAACCTCGTATCTCGTTTTTGGAAAATTTCAAATGGGAGCGAAAAAATGTAATAACTTTTCCCAAAATGAAATGTTTTACTTGAAATTTGGACATATTGTTCACAAATGATTTGTCATCAATACTGATTAGTAAAATATCTAAAAGCCTGCAAGAATTGTCTGTAACTAGGCACACAAGTTTGTACTTTGAAAATCGCAATAATCGACATACGAGGTTTTGCATTTACACCGACGAAATGATTCATTATTTTTATCAGTTTCTTGTTTTATCTCTATTGTCATATTTTCGTAATGATCACGAAGCCCGTTCACTTGTCTGCGAATACATTTTGATGGGATCAATAGACGGTATATATCGACTCCTATATCTTCCGTGGTATTGTAAAACCTTGTAATTACAGCTTAAATCAACTGCAGTTACGAGGTTTTGCAATAACACCGGTGATTGGCATATTCCTAACCATTCAGCCAACGACATTTCGTTATTGAGAAGGAAGAACATTGTAACAACGAATTATCAAAGACCATTTACGGTGTTTTTGCCATTAATGGCGATTTCTCAGAGAGATTTTATCCTTTCTCCAACGACTGAAAGGCTGGCACAATTTTTAAAAGGAGGTACAAATGTACAGGCTATAAAATATTTGATTTCAAAAGTAAAACATGAAATGTTTGAGCACAGAAAATATTGCCCAATGCGAAACTTCTGATGATCAGCATTAATGCATTATCTTCTTTTGCTTCAATATTTCCCAAGGTTTTCTCGACCAGGGACGTCAAAACTCGGTGTCGTGTTCAACTGTATTCGATCAGAACAGTCTCAATATTTGCTGTCTTTGAAATAGTGAAAAAAGTTTTTAAAAAAAATGAATAAATTACACTACAGGGTGTGGGGGCATTTGATCCCCCCCCCCCCGAAACGACTCTGGATCCGCTACTATGAACTAACCCCACTTGGTATTATGCATGATATTTGCTACGCCTAGTTGTGATTGTACGCCTGTCCCTGACTCGTGAAAACATTCTGACAAAAGAATAAAACGATGATGGTAAGCATTTTCCCTTTGCCTCAGCGTTACAAACGATGGTTTGATCGATGACCGACCGGCCCCTGTTCTAACGAGCCTTCTTTTTTTCTCTCAAGATTTAAATCTTATTCGCATTGGCACGTTTCTTTGGAACATATCGGTGAGGAAAGGGTTCTGGAATGACAGGATTTTTTGTCGCTGTTGAAAAACCGATAACGTTGATTGTGATATACTGATAAGGCGATATTAAAGTAATGTACCGACGAGACTGTCAAACATGTGATATACCAGTAGGCCTATCTGCAAAACCCTTTGCATAGACAATACTGATCCCATCAATATTGACAATCGAAATGTACTTTAACCTTTAATCAAGCTGTAAAAATGATAACTTTGGACACCAATCAAAGACATGTGACAAATCAGACGAAATTGTCATTGAACGAAATTCGAAGGAAAAAAAATCGAACAACCGAAATTAATAGCAATACGGTAATGAGACAGATCATCGGTATCATTATTTCAAAACCAAATATTGATCAATAATGCAAAACATCCCAGTCGGAGCGCAATTTAAGCATTAATTTTACTGATCAGGTTCCTTGTTTTTCGAATAAGAAGGGAAACGAACGTATTAATTTGGCCTTTATTTTGAATATTTAATAGTGTCTTAATAAAAGTCAGTTTTTTACTCCAGAACAGAAATCAACTTAAGTTTCGATACCGTTTCGATGATATATATTAGGCCTATAGCCTAATTATGAAATTATAGCTCACGGATGAATAATGGGATTTGGCTCGAGAAAATGCGAAGAGTGGGTATTTTAAGATTTCGAAATCATGCGGAATGCAGCATATTCCATACGATATTTGCACTTTAATAATAATCCTATTTTGAACAGGATCCATATGGTGAAATGATTTGTATATAAATATATTAACAGACCACTATATGTTTTCTTTTCCAAAATTTTAATCCCAAACGGAGTCAATCTAGATTTCTTTTGTAGAGTTTTCTCGATATTTCCATATCTCCAAATCTTCTCCGGCCTTTGATTGACGGACACAAAACATAATACATGTAACTGCAGGCACGTAGGAAGCAATTTCATATTGGGGGGGCTAAAGCCTCATTGTCTGAATATTAGGGGGGCTAAATTGAATTTTCCCAAAATTTTCAGTGTGAAATAAGGAAAATTTGGCATTTTTGGCCAACTTTGGGGGGCTTAACCCCACTAGCCCCCCCCTGTTCCTATGGGCCTGTAATTATAAATGAATAATACTTACTTCGGAAGATATCTCGATCTCATTGGAGGGACTGGAGATTTCGGAGAGTGACAATTGTCGTCGATTTCTATTTGCAACTCTAGAAACTATGGTTGAACTTTGTTCGGCCGCTTCTAGAGTCTTGGTATATTCCGACGATTTTTTGCTCGTTTTAGTTTGTCTGGTGGGTTTCTTCGTCAAAATACTTGGTATATTTCTATTTGGTACATAGTCAGGATTGTTTTTATCAGTTATGTCTGGCTTCCCCCCCCCCCCCCCCAAAAAAAGTGGCATCCACAAACTTTCACGTTATTTGTAAGTGTTTTTAAACTCAAGTTCTGTCTACCCGACGCATGAATCC